>CAJNDS010002390.1:1104312-1286812 GCA_905221605.1 Symbiodinium natans | reverse complement strand
TTCCACAAGGGATGATTAAAGAAGAACCTACCAACAGTATAGTTTTGCGTTCTTAAGGTAGGGCTGGAGTTGAGCACTCAACTTTTAAGCCCTGAACCCTAAACCCTAAAACCCTAAACCGTAAACCGTAAACCCTAAACCCTAAACCCCAAACCCAAAGCCCAAAACAAATGAACAGCCCGAACATAGAAAGCACGTAGGCCGGGCCGCGCTCCCCGCGATCAGAGCTGCCAGGAGGCCGGCGAGGGTCTGGAAAAAACACATGGAGGGTTTAGGGTTTAGGGTTTAGGGTTTAGGGTTTAGAGTTTAGGGTTTAGGGTTTAGGGCTTAGGGTTTAGGGTTTAGGGTTTAGGAAGGGTTCGAAACAAACTCGAGGCAACCCTACGAACGCTGGAAACCCTATAAACCCTCTAAGCCCTCCAAACCCTGTAAATCCACGAAACCCTCGAAACCCTCGAAACCCTATGAACCCTACAGCCTACATACACCTCATGGCCTCCAAACCCCTGCACGCTCGGCCCAAGAGGCCTAACAAGCCTCTTATCGCACTCAGGATCCCAAAGGTCCCCATGCTCTCAATGCCACAATCAGGGGTTTTGGGTTTACAGGGTTTAGGGTTTTTAGGGTTTAGGGTTTAGGGGTTTCGGGGTTTAGGGTTTAGGGCTTCAATTCAAAGCTGAGATTTTCCCGTTGAGTTTCGGATTTCAGAGTACGCCTGGGGCTCACTCCAACAGCCTGAATCACAAGCCCGATACCCCCAAGCCAAGATCAGCACTTCGAGGACAGGCTTTGCTTAAGGGTTTGGGGGTTTTAGGGTTTAGGGTTTAGGGTTTAGGGTTTTTGGGGGGTTTTAGGGTGTTAAGAGTGCAGGGTTTAGGGGGTACGGTTTAGGAAAACTCCTGCTGGCCCTGAACCTGTCAACCCCCAAAAGCAACATCTTGGCCCACACAAGGACTTCCACCGACAGCTTAGGGTTCTCGGGTCTATAGGGTTTACAGGGGCATAGGGTTTACGATTAGGGCCTGCGACAGCATGTAGAGGACGCACTTTCTCTCGGTAAAGAGGCTGTCTCGGCCTAGGGCTGTTGAATGGTGGGCATCTACCATGACAAGCCCGACTACTCCAAGCCTTACGAGCCCTAATTCAAAATGGTTTAAGTTTGAGGCTTGCCCCAAGCCCTAAACCCTGAACCCAAAAAGCACACTGAACCCGAAAACATCCCCCAAACCTGGCACATGCTGCCAGCCCAGGCGTCCGTGGTTCGAATCATCCAAAACCCTAAACCCTAAACCCTATACCCTCGAGGACCCCCCCAAAAGTCATCCCAAGACCCTGCCTGGAGGCAGCTATAACTGGCGAGGCTTTACCACCCTCGACCTCTGGGTGTCTTCAAGCCATACACATAAACGACATGATGAGCCCTAAGCCTTGGGATGCTCACCCTTTGTACTATCAGTCCTAATGGGGGGGTACTATAATTTCGATGAAGGCCTGCTGGTAAAATATAAGGGGTCCGAACCTGAACACAAAGACCTTTGGGGCCCTAAAGCCTCCTACCGCTAGCTCCCTCCCTTGTGCATACAGTGATCGTACCCGTACCTAGAAGGTCTCTAAGCCCTAAGACTGAAGACCGAAGCCCGAAGCCCTAAGCCCTAAGCCCTCAAATTTTGGGGGTGGGGAGCATGAGCCCTGTACACCCTGTAAACCCTGTAAACCCTGTAAACCCTGTAAACCCTGTAAACCCTGTAAACCTTGTAAACCCTGCAAACCCTGTAAACCCTGTAAACCCTGTAAACCCTGTGAAACTTGTAAACCCTGTAAACCCCCAAAACCACCAAAACTACCCAAAACCCCCTAAACGCTCTTAAACCCACTTAAACCCCCTAAACCCTCAACCCTACACCCTGTAGACCAGGTTGAAGGGCCGCTGGGCCAGCTGAGACACCGCTCAGGTACACTAATCGGGATTAGAGTACCCCCTACTAGGGAATATCATAGGGGGTACTAGAAATCCCTATCAAGGACTGTCATAGCAGAACGAAAAACATCCCAACTGTAAACCCTTATCAGCTGAGACACCGCTCAAGTACACTGCCAGGCTCACTGCCGGGTTGAAGTGGCCCCCTTGGGGTTTTCTTGGCTGCACTTAGGAGGCCAGCAAAAAATCAAACTTTTAGCTGCCTTATTAAGAAACCCAGTAAACCCAAAAAAGGCTAAGGATCTAAAGTTACAGTAAAGCACCACCCAGTTTTGGGGGCTTTTTAAGGCTCAGGAAAGCGTGGTTAAGGGTTTTGGGGTTTAGGGTTTAGGGTCATGAAGGGTCGTTAAGGTCATTGAGGATACTAAGGGTCGCTTAAGGGCCATTGAGGGGTATTCAAGGTTTAGGGTTAAAGGGTGTAGGATTGATGCTTTCGGGCTACTTGTGGCTTAAAGGCTTTACGGGTGTATGGCTTGTAGCGTGTCTGCTTATATTTGCATGTCAGGCTGACCGGCAGGGTGGGGGGCCCCCCTGCCATTTGCGATACACAACGTTGTTAAATACGAGTCCTCTTCATGGGCTTATGTGCTTCACAAGGTAAACTTGCACGGGTGAAAAGTCGCAGCCCTGCCCCCCGCTCTCACCCCTTTTGTTTCTAGCGCTCACTCGCGGACCCTCAGTTTTTTCTATCTGTGCCAGTGGGGGCACTTCATATTTGTGCTGTTGCTGCGGGCCTCGGGCACACTCACTCACGCACTCGCAGGCTTGCGTTTTTCTCTGTAGTCGTGGCAAGGGGGGGGTGTGCTTTTTCTGCTGTACGAGCATGTAGCAGCGGGGTGTATTTTGTTTTGGGTTGCTGCTGCGGGGCAGCTTTCTTTTCTGTAGCCGCGGGCCGCAACGCAAACAAAAACGGGTTCTGGGCCTTTTGCTCCAAGACTATGAGAGCACTTGGGGTTTATGTTGGGATGTTCCCCCTTATACTAACAGTCCTTTAATCGAAAGGATAGCACCCCTATTACATTCCCTATGAAGGACTGTTCGTAGAAGGGGGAACATCACAATGTTTAGGGCTTGAGCGTACCCTTCTCTGCTTTAGGGCTTGGGGCTTCGGAGAGTATGCGGGAAGCGTAGTCTCCTACCTCTGGAGTAGACCCAGAAAAAAAAAGTATATACTTTTTAGGTATAAGTAGCTATAATGGGAACCCCAAACCCAAAAAAAAAGTATTGAAGCATAGTACTCCAAAGCCCAAGTCCTCAGAAAGTGAATGAAGAGCTTGGGGGTTCAAGGTCTTCAGGGGGACTCGAAGGGCCTAAACCTCAAACCCTTTTATTCCCTGCCTTAAGAGCCCCAAAAACCCTACTTTTTGTGGGTTCTTCTTCTAACACCCCTTCTAAAATTCTTATAGGTAGCCTACAAGAGCATGGGTGTTTTGGGTTTCTGCCAGGCAGCCGGAGACGTCTCCCGTGGCATAGATCATGCCTGACTGGGTTTAGGGTTTAGGGTTTAGGCTTTAGGGCTTAGGGCTTAGGGTTTAGGGTTTAGGGTTTAGGGTTTACAGCTTCGAGGGGCTTTGTTGGGTCGTGTACGGTTTTTAGGGTTTTTACGCTAGCGCACCTGCAATTCTACAGGGAACATATAAGGAAACATACGGCTTTCAGGGGAACATGTAAGGAAACCCTAAACCCTAAACAATAAAGAACCCCAGAGATGTTGTTGCTTAGGCTACAGGTAGACCCTGTTTCAGTATATCCCTCATTGCCAAAAGCATGCGCACGTTCTGTCCCAATTTGCCTGGAAATCTTAATCCTAATTTAGGGTTTAGGGTTTAGGGTTTAGGGTTTAGGGACATGCTTAGGGCCTTACCGGTCTAGATTCATAAACCCCTAAAAGGCCAAAGCGCTTGCCAGGGAGGCCGCGATAGAGAGTGCCGCAATCGCAGAGAGGGCGAAGATGTTGCACGCTACGGTGAACACCTAGCAGGCTCGGTCTTTTAGATTTCGGTATTCCACGCCTTAGAACCCTGCCTCTCGGTTTCATTGTAACAGAATAAGCATCATTTCTATTGGGGCTTCAGTTTCGGGGCTTCCGAAGACTAGGCGCCTTCCTGCAAGGGAGATTGTGCTGCAGTTGATGGTATAGAGACCCTAAACCCTAAACCCAAAACCCTAAACCCTAAACCCTAAACCGGAGGTCCCGAGATTTTGGAAACTGCCTTTTCGGCGCTTGCAAGGATGTTCGAAGGGGCCGCCCCTGTGGAGGTAGACGAACCCATAGGAGGGAACCCTAAACCCCAAACCCCAAACCCCAAACCCCCAAGCCCCAAACCCCAAACCCCAACCCCAAACCCCAAACCCCAAACCCTAAAATACAGCTGTGGTTGTGCCATTTCTGGGTTCCTGGGACATCTTGGGGTCTCGCGGGGGGCTGGCTGAGGGTATGCATCCCCTTTAGGGTTGTTCAGGGGGTGACCTTTTTGGGGTTAGGGTTTAGGCCGGCTTAGGGTTTAGGGTTTAGGGTTTAGGGTTTAGGGTTTAGGGTTTAGGGTTTAGGCTTTAGGGTTTAGGGTTTAGGGCTTAGTGCTTAGGGGTTAGGGTTGAGGGTATGGGGTTTAGGGTTTAGGGTTTAGGGGGTTAGGGTTTACCTTAAGAACCCCAAATCCTACTTTTGTAGGTTCTTCGTACAAGACCCTCGTAGGATTCTTAGGCAACCTAAAAAAAGAGCAGGTTGTGGGTTCTAAGCGTAGGGCTTTACCATCAAATCGAGCCCCGCACCAGCATGAAGGTTCCCACGAACTCGCTCAGCAGCTGCTCAGTCGCCTTGCCTCACCAGAAGGCTCTCGTGACTCGTGACTCGGCGCTATGTCCATGGAGAGCAACTGCTGAAGAGAGGGTTTAGGGTTTAGGGTTTAGGGTTTAGGGAGGGCTTAGGGTTTAACCGGTGGGAAAGTAAGAGCACAGGATTCTCGCTTTCAGGTGGGATTGGGCAAGAAGAGTAGCCGTGAGCCGAACGAAAGGCCCGAACAACAACCCAAATAATACAAGCTGTACCCGAACCATACCAGGCACGCCTGTTAAGGGTTTAGGGTTTAGGGTTTAGGGTTTAGGGTTTAGGGTTTAGGGTTTAGGGTTTAGGGTTTAGGGTTTAGGGTTTAGGGTTTAGGGTTTAGGGCCTACACTACTAAGCTTAAGAACCCCCCAAAAGATAATAAAAAACAACAATCCTTATATTACCCTTAGTAAGGAAGAGTATTTTTATTTGGGGGGGTTCTTAAGCAATTAGTAGTACATACAAGAATACACATAGGAACCTGCATACGTATGCGGTTGCCTGCCGGCAGGCAGAAATACGTGCAACGGAGTGGCAAATAGAATGAAAGTGCTCACATTCGAAAGGGAAACCTAAACTCCATAGCTCCAAACCCTAAACCCTAAACCCTAAACCCTAAACCCTATAAATCCCATGTATAAAAACCAAACTCTCCACCCGGCGTCGCCCTTCGTCGCGTCGCCTGTGCTTGGGGCCTTGTCGAAGTCTTCCGGCCGAATCTGCAAAAGCAGCAGCCCGGTTCAGGTTGGCCCTAAACCCTAAAACCTAAACCCTAAACCCTAAACCCTAAACCCTCAACCTAAACCCTAAACCATAAACCGTAAACATCCCTAAACCCCATAAACCCTAGACAGTCTAGGAAGCAGGGTTTCGGTTCTAGAGTTTGGGGTCTTCTGGCCTTAGTGCCTACCCTGAAGAACCCAACACCTACCTTTTTGTTGTAGGTTCTTCGTATTTAAAACCCCTTATAGGGTTCTTAGGTAAGCTACGAAACAGTAGGTTTTGGGCTCCTTTTGTAGGGCCTAGGGTTAGATTTGGGCTTTTTGGGGGCTCAAATGGTAGCCATGGAAGCTGCTTCTTGGAGTCTGCTCGAAGACAGCTAGACATTTCACCAGCGACCAGTGAACTTAGAGCTGCTCAGGCTAGGGGTTTTGGGGTTTGGGGGTTTGGGGGCTTGGGGGTTTGGGGTTTGGGGCTTGGGGGTTTAGGGTTTGGGGTTTGGGGGTTTGGGGGTTTGGGGGTTTGGGGGTTTGGGGATTGGGGTTTAGGGGTTTAGGGTTTATGAATGAGGGTTTATTTAGAGTAGGGCTTAGGGTTGAGGACTCTCACACTTCGACGAAAAGGGAACCCCCGAAACCTTGAAAGCGCCACGGCTGGAACTTCGGGTCGGGGCCACTCCTTGAAGTTCTCCGTGGTCATGTAACCCTCTGAGCCCTAAACCCTAAACCCTAAACCCCAAACCCCAAACCTATTTCTTTAGGGCTTCGGATTCAAGGTTTCGTGTTTAGGGATTGGGTTAGGGTTTCGGGGTTGGAGCAGGAACAACATTGGACAATAGGTGTCGGCTCGTGCATCTTGGAGTTCGACCTTACGAACCCTAAACCCTAAACCCTAAACACTAAACCCTAAACCCTAAACCCTAAACCCTAAACCCTAAACCTACTTTTCTGTAGTTAATTGCCTCAGAATCCTGTAAGGTTTCCTTCTTTTTGTAAGAAGAGTTCTTGCGATGTTCCCCCTTATACTAACAGTCCTTAACAGGGATTCTAATCGGAGGTAGTAGAATCCCTATTACGGAGCTGTCAGTATAAGGGGGAGCATCCCAAAGAAGAACCTGCAAAAAAGCAGGCTTTGGGTTCTGAAGGTCTGGCTGGTTCTTAGTAGGGAATGAGGGAATTAGAGCCCTGTATATACCCTTTAATGGATTACATAGGGTACCTCATTCCCGAAACCCTAAACCCTAAATCCCACATTCCCGACTAACCAACAGTAAGTATTGTCCACCTGCTCATCTCTTCCCAAAAGTAGTGCTACCGACGGGCACATTCCCTCGTTCCCTCATTCTAAATCCTAAACCCTAAACCCTAAACCCTATAAGTAAGAACCATACAGTAGGGCTCCAGGGTTGTCGGTTCGGGTTTTCGGTGCAGGCCCCGGCAGCCTTCGCGAAGATACCTGCCGAGGCGAGTGCCGCCAAGAGCTGGAAGATGATGTACCTAACCCCAAACATCGGGTCTAGGGTTTAAGGTTTAGGGTTTAGGGTTTAGGGTGTTGCCTCAACACTATCCTGCAACCATCTGCAACCCGCATTTCCCGTGCGAACACGCATTGCCTTTAGAGCTTGATTCAAGGGCCTGCGGCCTACACCCAGCAACCCTACACCGCCCCTTCACAACAAGGACGGAGAACCTTTCTACTTCAAAAGCTTTGGGTTGAGGGTCTAGTGCGGTTTAGGGTTGGGGTTTAGGCTTTAGGGACAGACAAGGTGAATTCAGCGGGTTCTATGCCCAGGCCGAGCGGATCCTCCTGAAATCCGCCCGAAGCCCTCCGAAGCCCGAAACCCTAAACCCCTGAACCCCTAATCCAATGGACCAGACCATCGAATCTAGCCGGGCCACTGGGGCAACACATCGAAACAAGCCTAGAGGTCCCTTGTGGGGGCCGGGGGGGGGCTACTTATTGAGGGCATCGCATCGCAAAGCAGAGCCCTCCCCAAAACCCTAAAACCCTAAAACTCTAAAACCCTAAAAACCTAAAACCCTAAAACCCTAAAACCCTAAAACCCCAAAACCCTAAACCCTAAAACCCTAAAAACCCTAAAAACCCTAAAAACCCTAAAAACCCTAAAAACCCTGAAAACCCTATGAACCCTATAAACTCTATAAACCCTGTAAACCCTAAAACCCTAAAGCCCCATTTCAGAGAACGACCCACACGATCCCACACGCGGTCTCGGTCCGGTTGCACAAATGAGACGCCGAAGCCCTTGTCAAGGCCTCAGATCCCAGCAGCCCCCCAAAAGAGCGAGGCAGCAGCAAGGTGGCCAGACCTAAACTATTAGGGTTTAGGGTTTAGGGTTTAATTAGGGTCAAGGGTTTAGGGTTTAGGGCTTAGGGTTTGGGGTTTAGGTATAGTTTCATGGTCCCTGAAAGTCCCCTACCTTCCTTTAAAGGGTAAAGGCTTTAAGGGTAGTTTCATGGTCCCTTAAGGTCCCCTGCCTTCCTTTGACGGGCTTCGGGCTCGGGGTTTAGGGGTAGTTTCACGGTCCCTTACTTTGGGCCCTGACCCCTCCTTGAAAGGGTTCTGAAGTATGGGACCTTCGGTTGCGTAGGGTATGCAAAGGGGTCGTCCTTGAAGGGCCCAAACTAAGGTCCCATGTAGCGACCCGGAAAACCGAGAAGACCTTGTTAGGAAGATTTTATTAAATTTGTTTTGGGGTTCTTAAGCAAGTAGTAGCATTGGGGGGGCTTCTCGAAATGTTGGTCCCTTTTTGCGGGGTAGCATGGAGCCCTCTAGAAAGTGCAGCCAAACAGAGTCATTTCCTTGGTGGCCTAGATCAACCCTAAAATTCGGAGCATATGCCCTATAGTATATATATATATATACATGTGTGCAATTCATCCTTATGAGGGTATATGGGCCATGAACCCTTCTAGGGTTCGTGTCGTCAAGGTCAGGGAACCGCGCATATAAGAACCTTGTGAGCCCAGGTGCTGGTAATGTCCAACGCAATGGCGACCGCCGGATTGAAGCACCCGCCAGAAATGAAGCCTACCAGCTTCCATGGAGAATCCACCTATCTACCTACTATTTGCTTTAAGAACCCCCAGAAGACAAGCATACTGTTCCTTTTTAAGGCTAAAATCAGGATTACTGCATTCTATTTTTCGTGGGTTTTTCAACAAATAGCAGCTGCAAACCACGAGATTCATCCTTAGCACGTTTCGGGTTGGGAGGTTGGGGTCAGGGATATTTATGTTTAAACTATATATATATACACATGTATACATATATATATATATGTATATATTTAATATATACATACATGCATACATACATACATACATACATACAGACATACATACGTACATACATACATACATACACACATTTCTTTTGTGGGGGGGGGGGGGGGGGGGGCTTAGGGTTCCTGGTTCTTAGGGGGAATTTAGGTAATGTGGCATCCTATAACATCCCTTAAAGGGTATTTCGTAGGCCCATGTACCCATCTAGTAAAAATCAAGGGTTCCTTGCCGGTAGCTTTAGGGCCCAACTACATACTATTTGGGCACAAAAACCCTGTCGGGGTTCGGAAGAGGCAATTTTCGAAGTTTCATAAACCTGGCTACAGGGTTTAGGGTTCAGGGTTTAGGATTTAGGGTATGGGGTACAGTTAACCTGAAGCTTTTTTCTAGGCTCCTTAAGGAAAGGGGATTCACGGGGGGTGGGGGGGGCATGTAACCCATTCTTCCCTCTCCTTACTAAGGGTCCCTAAGCTTCCCTAAGGTTCCCGACACCCCCTCCCTCAAGGACCCTATAAGCATAGGATGTGAGGACTGATCCAGATGCTATGCACTTCTGGGTACTCAAGAGGACCCAGGATACTATCACGGAGACCGTTCAGAAGGGCCAAAACCTCTATGTGGGCACCAGACGTCCTGTGCTGTGTGGGGCCACAGTCCCAGGGCCTTCAGAACCAACCTGAACCCTCGAAAAACGGCAAAGCCTAAACCCCTGAACGCTTAAAGCGCAACACTCAAGAAGCACGGTGCAAAGGCCCTCTACCCCCCAAAAAAAAGGTTCCCTCGCATCGAGGAGTCGTCATGATATTGATTCTTTTTGAAGTTGGGGAATGAAGGTTCCTCACGACTGAGGTAAATCGAACCTGTATGCTAAGTCTTTTCTAGGGTTGAAAATGTGGGTCCCCAAAGCGGCCTCTATTGTTGGGCCCTTACATACCCTTCATATACCCTGCAACAAGAAAAGGGCTGCGACTGCAAGCGCTACTAGGCTCCACTTAGAACCACAATGCACGCCCAAAATGCACGTTTGGTCGTTCTATAGACGAACGCCAAAGCCTAAACCCTAAACCCCAAACCCTCAATCGTTGCAAAATAAGGAGCGTTTGTTGGGATAGGTGAGGGGGATGCATCATGTAAGGAGATCGCCGACTTGTGACTGGGCTCCCAGTTTGGCGATTGGGGTGTAGGGTGTAGGGTTTAGGGATCAGGGTTTAGGGTTTAGGGTTGAGGGATTATGGTTTAGGATCTTAGGTTGGGATGTTCCCCCTTAAATACACTAACAGTCCTTCATAGGGATTCCAATAGGGGGTACTCTAATCCCTATTGAGGACAGTTAGTCTAAGGGGGAACATCCCAGATCCTATTGTCTTAGGGTTTTGTGGTGCAACTTTTCCGGGTCTGGGCTCGACTGTTTCGGGCTGCTAGGCAATCGGGCAACCTCCTCCGTAGGCACCCGCGATGACAGTGAAGCCGATCGCCAGGCCGTAGTACTGGCCGCCCTCCTGACCATCCCTAAGTCCTAAATGCTAAACCCTAAACTCTAAACCCTAAACCCTAACCTAAACCCATCCACCGCCGACCGCTAGGTCCCTCAGCAACCTAAGACAGCCCACCGAAACCCCCGAACCCTAAAATCCCAAAACCCTAAACCTTTTCCACAACAGCAGTCAACTAGGATCCGCAGTAAATTGACCCAGGAGTAACTTAGGAACAAAACGGGTGCCCTTCTTGGCTTGGGGTTAGCAGAGAACCCCGATCCTAAAAAACAAGGAATAAGGCCGCTCTCTGGATCCCCAGTAACCTACAGCTGCTACACCATGCCACTTCCAGAAGCCTGTAGCCGAATCTTAAATCCTTGGCCCCACAAACCAAACCAGGACATGCACATGTAAACAGACATGAACACACAATATATATATATATATATGTATATGTATGCACACATACACACATACACACATACATGCATGCATACATACATACCGACCGACCGACCTACCTACATACATACAAATAAAAAACACATATATATATATATATGCACACAAACACACAGAATATGAGTCAGGGGCAAAACAAATCAGTATAAAAAAACTATATATATATATATGTATATAGACATATACATGAACGTTATCATCGAAGTTTGTCATCTGCTCGAGCCGACCTCTGTCCGTTTGTCCGTCTGTCTGTCTGTCTGTCTGTCTCCCGCTCTCTCTCTCTCTCTCTCTCTCTCGATGCCGCAAAGTTCGACCCCAAGATTTCCTGGGCGTTCTTCTTTGCAGCGGCTACGTTCAGGACCACGAAGGTCAGCATGAAGGTGTAGAAGTACTCGCAGAGACCTGCTTTGAGGAGAACTCCGGTGCTTCTTTGTCACGTGCGTACTTCTGCTGTGTTGTTCGCTGTAGCTTCGTCCGCCCAGCCCGAACTATCAGTGCAACGCCTATAGCAAAGATGGGGCTTATGGTGGGTGCGGGGGGGGGGGGGGGGGCTTAACCAGAATGACCGGGAACTTTGAGATATATGTAGATATTTACGTATTTCTAGCTTAAAATTATACTCATATGTATAAGTCATTAATGAAAATACATACAGTCCTTAATAGGGATTCTAGTACCCCTATTAGAATCCCATTAAGGACTGTTAGGACAAGCAGGAACATCCCAACCCAACCCCAACACCCCAAGTCTCAACCCTGTAGGGTTAAGCGTTTAGGGGCGCTAAAGAGCCCCATGGATTGAGAGGTATTGCCCGACAACAACTGCACGGCCAGGCAAACCCAAACCCCAAACCTTCAGTCCGAAGCCAGAAACAGTCAGTTCTCTAAATTAGGGTCCCTTTTTGAGGAGTTATTAAAGACATGACCAAACCCCAAATAAACCTCGAGACCTGCCGACATCGTCGAGTACCCCGGCGTGGCGGCCACCGGGAAGGACTTGCCACACCTGGCATTTCAGGGGTGCAGGTTTAGGGTTTAGGGTTTCGGGTTGAGGCTTTAGGGTTGAGGGCAATTCTCCAGGTTTCGTGCTGTTTGGGGTTTACAGCTGTGAGCGTGGTTTCGGACGCCCGGGATCATATGGGAGCTTACCCACAGAGCCCAATACCCCTTAATTGGGGAATACTCCTTAAGTTATATAAGGAAGCCATAATATGATTTAAGGTATATTCTGTGTGTTAATTAAGGGGGCTTGTTGGGTAGTTAGCTCTCTGGCTTTTGCAGTCTAGTCTGCGACAGACGCGGATTGTGAAACAGGGTACAGGGGTGCATTTGAAGTTTCAGGGGTAGCTAATGTTAGGGATACAGGTACCCTAAATAGGGTTACAACCAGTTATAATTATTGCTACCTGACTTTTAGCCACACTTAGAACTACCATGAACCTCCAAGTAGGGTTTAGGTGTTTAGGGCCCGCTTCCTTCCAAGCCCTTCAACCCGATCACCCTCGACGACTAGACGCCTTAAACCCTCAGCCGCCTTAGGGTTTAGGGTTTAGGGTTTAGGGTTTAGGTTTAGGGTTTAGGGTTTAGGGTTTAGGGTTTAGGGTTAGGGTTTAGGGGTTAGGGTTTCGGTTTTTGGGTTTAGGGTTTAGGGTTTAGGGTTTAGGGTGAATCGCGGAGGCACTTCGCGCGAAGCCTAGTGGGCTCTATAGCCTGGCGGCTTCCATTAAGCCCGAAACCCTAAACCCTAAACTTAAAGACCCTAAGCCCTAAACCCTAAAACGTAAACTTAAAGCCCTAACCTCTAAACCCTAAACCCTGAACCCCAAATAACCCAGGTCTTTGTTGGTAGTTTCAGGGTTTAGGGACGGCCCAGGCCGTGGAGGCTTCAACCTTCAATCCCCCAATAAGCAGCCAACACCTGCCGTTGTTTGGGTTCAGGGTTTTGGGTTCTGGGTTTCGGGTTTGCCTAAGAATCCTACAATAAGAGGTTCTGTAATCAGCACCTACTAAAGATGCAGGTTTTGGGTTCTTTGAAGGGTTGAACCCCATGAGCAACCCTAAACCCAAACCCTGATCCCTAAACCTAAACCTAAACCCTAAACCCTAAACCTCCACTCTATACTCCCCTTCCAACCACCATCACATACTACGCTGCATCATTTCCCCCGGATTCTATGTGAACAAACGACAAGAACCCCTAAACCCCAAACCCTAAATCCTACGTCCTCAACCCTAAACCCTCGAAACCCTCCTCCAGATCCTGAGTTCCCAGGTTTGGGCTTCAAAGACCCAATCCGCAGTGGCACATGAAGGTCGCAATCAGGGCCGCAGCGATGCCGCCCGCAATCTGGACCACACAGTAGATGAGCACCTTTCCAACTCTTTAGGGTTTAGGTTTTAGGGTTTAGGGTTTAGGGTTTAGGGTTGAGGGTTTAGGGTGAGCTTTTCTCCAGACTAGGGTTGAGGGTTTCGAGTTTAGGGTTTAAGGTTTAGGGTCTGAACGCTCAGGATCTGTAGGGCCTAGTGTGTTTCTTGTTTGCACCAAGGCTTCACAGGCCTTCGAGATCGAGGGAGCTCTAATGTCACTTCTGGACCTCTTCTGGTTTAGGGTTTAGGGTTTAGGGTTTAGGGTTTAGGGTTTAGGGCTTGGGGATTCAAACTCTCAAGCCTACAAGCTCATACCCCCTGAGCCCGAAGCCCAATACCATAACCAGAAGACCCTAGCCCAGGGGTCCGCCAAAGTTAACCGCAGTTAACCTTACTTGCCCTTACCAAAAGTTAGAAAGGTTTAGGGTTTAGGGTTTAGGGTTTAGGGTTTAGGGTTTAGGGTTTAGGGTTTAGGGTTTAGGGTTTAGGGTTTAGGGTTTAGGGTTTAAAGTTTAGGGTTTAGGGTGTTCGACTCTCCCCGCAAAGACGCCCAATGCGTACGCTCACCGATATTGAAAGGAAGCCTACAGAAAACGCACGAGAATGGGTGGGGGGGAGGTTCAGGCTATATAATCCTATACAAAGGCCCATGTTCTGATAACTTTATTTCTCAAACTACTTGAGGTTCGCATAGCCCTAAACTCCATCAAAGCTACAAGCCCTAAACAACGTTACTTCTGGCAACCCGTGAACCTTTCAAGTACCAGAACTGGTAGTTGTTTAATTCCGGTGCCACCAAGACTAGACACGTTTTGGTTTACCGGGCCCTTCTAAGGAACCCGAAGGCCTGCTCTGGTCCTAGAGAAAGGACCGTTGCCCCATGGTCCATCCCTTTGAAGGACCTTAAGCACATGTGAAGCCCTAAACCCTAAACCCTAAAGCCTAAAGCCTAAAGCCTAAGGCCTCAAGCCTAAAGCCTAAAGCCTAAAGCCTAAAGCCTAAAGCCTAAAGCCTAAAGCCTAAAGCCTAAACCCTAAACCCCAACACCCAAGTCGGCCTGGCTCCACTCCATGCCGGGGCCGCCCAGGGTTTTGGTGCAGCCCAAGGCCACCGAGACCGCCTGGGGTTTAGGGTTTAGGGTTTAGGGTTAGGGTTTAGGGTTTAGGGTTTAGGGTTTAGGGTTTAGGGTTTAGGGTTTAGGGTTTAGGGTTTAGGGTTTAGGGTTTAGGGTTTAGGGTTTAGGGTTTAGGGTGTAGGGTGTAGGGTGTAGGGCCGAGGGCTTGGGGCTTTGGGCTTCGGGGTTTGGGCTTTGGGCTTTGGGTTTAGGGTTCTAAGGTTCTAAGGTTTATTACAGGGGTGTAGGGTTTTAGGAATGTTGGTGGTAGGGAGTTCGGGTTAGGATCTGAGCTTCCAAAGCCATAAGGCCTCAGAGGAACACAACTCCACGTCACTACTTGTGAGCAAGCGCTTCAGGAAAGATCCAGGATTCAGGGTTTGGGGCGGGAGAGGGAGGGTTCAGGTGTTAAGATAAAGAGTTAGGGTTTTTGATGTGGGTTCAGGCATAGGGTCTGGTGCGAATGTTCCCTGCCACAATGTGAGTCCGGGCGTATAGCCTGGCCTACATGCCACCCTCCAGCTTGAACATATCCCCTACACCCTCAACACATGCAAACACTCACTTTTGACATACAAGTACAAAGCCTAATTAAACCCTAAACCCTAAACTCTAAACCCTGAACCCTAAGCCCTGAACCCTGAACCCTGAACCCTAAGCCCTAAACCCTAAACCCTAAACCCAGCCGTCGCTGCTTTCCTTGACATGGCCCTCCCATGCTCTCGGCCCAGCCGCTGGGTTGAAATTTCCGCCGGAGATGTTTCCGAAGGACCTGGGCTGCCGTTTTGGGCTCAAGGGAACGATTTGGGGTTTAGGGTTTAGGGTTTAGGGTTTATATGGTTTGGGGTAGGTTTACGGTGTAAGTAAGACAACAAAGGTTTGGGGTCTAAAGTTTGGGGAAGTGTCTGACAAGGGTAGCCCCTGTGTTCGAGTCATATCGTCAGGCTTGCTGCCTGCTGCCGTACAGCCCAACTAGCACCCCACGACCATAAACCCAAGCCCCTAAACCCGTTGTTGAGCCTCAGCCGGTGCAAGTATCCTCGCAAGCGGGTTGTCCCAAAAGCCCGAACATACCCGAAACCCTAAACGCTAAACCCTAAACCCCAAACCCTAAACCCTAAACCCAAAAACCCTAAAACCTCAACCCAAGCTCTAAACTCTTCCTTTATTGGCTCCTAGATCCTGGCCTCAGCATTTAAGGGAAGATGTGGGGGCGTTTCTCCGATATTAGTGGGTACCTTCTTGGGGTTGAGGGTTTAGGGTTATATGAATATGGGTAAGGGAACCTTATTATTTGGGGGTCTATTTAACCCCCATATTAGGGGGTACGGCATTGGGGTCCGTACTATCAGGAGATCCTACTCTATATTAGGGGCCCCCTACCATCGCAGACCCTCAGATATAGAGACAACCCTAAACCCGAAACCCTAAACCCTAAACCCCCCTAGTTCTCTTATTCCCGATTGATTCACAGTGCGAAAGGCTATGGCAACTTGGCTGCACCTAGGAGGCTAGCAAAAAAATTGAACTTTTAGCTGCCTTATTCAGAAACCCAATAAGCCCAAAAAGGCTAAGGATCTAAAGTTACAAGAAACCAAATAAACCCAAAAAGGCTAAGGATCTAAAGTTACAGTAAAGCACCACCAAGGCAAAAGGGTGGTTGAGTGGAGGCGTTAGGGCGTGTGGGCGTGGGTCTCCTAGCCATCTCAAGGCCCAAAGCCTAAACCCTAAACGCTTCCTAAACGCTAAACCCTAAACCCTAAACCCTAAACCCTGAACCCTGAACCCTGAACCCTGAACCCTGAACCCTAAACCCTAACCAGCCATGCGATTCTAGTGTTTCGGTCTTTGGTGTTAGCCATCCCGTAAAAAAAGCATATTAAGTCAGTAGTAAGGGGCCAGTCGCTGTAGGCTCAGAACCCCTCCGAACCTGAAACGCTCCCCGAAGATTGTACTGGTTAGACGTATGGGGTCTAAGTAGGGTTAAGAGAACCTAAACCCCCAACAATACAAGCCATAATCCCTAGATCCTGGTTCCGGAATTTTGCTGGCTGAAGCAAACCCTAGACTTCTTAAACCCTCAACCCTAAAACCCCAAACCCTAACATCCTAAACCCTGAAACGGTTTCAGGGTGTAGGGTTTAGGGTTTAAAGGTTTAAAGTTTAAGAGTTGAGGGTTTAAGAGTTGAGGGTTTAAGGGGTCTAGGGTGGTAACCTTAAACCGTAAACCCTAAAACCACGAAGAGATTTCCTCAGGTTTGGGCTCTTGCCTGGCATGGGTCAAGCGAGTCTGGGTTCTTGCGAGGGAACTTAAGGTTTAGGGTTTAGGGTTTAGGGTTTAGTTTTTAGGGTTTAGGGCTGCATGCGCGCCCCGCCATTTAGGGTAGCCAAAGAGAAGCCGCAATGTGCCATATGATGATGTGCACCAGGTCTGTTTGCGCACGCACGCTTCTGGGCATGGTTTGCCAAGGTCCCCCCCCCCCCCCCCCGTTTTTGCTGCAGAAGCAGGAGTTGATGATTTCAACTTGGGATGTTCACCCTTAAACTAACACTCCTTCATAGGGATTCCAGCACCCCCTACCATCATCCCTGCTAAGGACTGTGAGTAGAAGGGAGAACATCCCAAACACATACCATAATGGGTTTCATGGTAGTTGGTAAGTATCATAGCATCCAAGAAAACCCTCTAAAACCCTAAACCCTAAGACCCTAAACCCTAAGACCATAAATCCAAAACCCTAAAACCCCAAACCCTAAAACCCTAGAGAAATATCCTTGACGAGAATCCCTTCATGGCCTGAGGTTTGGCCCCCTCTCGACTCCCACCCCTCCAGCGATGCCAGCACCAGACAAGCTTAGGGTGTGGGTTTTAATCCCTTCCCCCTAATATTAATACACCCCTAATATAAACACCCTCTGGACCCAAAACCCGGTCCGGCAGTCGCCCCTTTTAGTATCTCTACAGAATTAGGGGGCGGGGAAGCCTGAAACTTATTAGGCCGATCAGAACCCTCCCTAATACTAAAAAAACCTTTAGGGGTTTTGGGGGGTTTTTATACTGGGGGGGGGGGGGGGGGGGGGGGGCTTTTATATTAGGGGGAAGGGATTAGGGTTTAGGGTTTAGGGCTCAGGGTTTAGGGTTCAGGGCTTTAGGTCCCGTAGTGAACTGGCAAACACGCGGCTGGATCATCACAAACAGCACGGTGCCAATGGAGAAGCCGCCGAACAGCGGCGAACCAGTAGCCAGGTTGCATACCACCTGGGCGGACATCTAGTATCATACGGGTTTTCTCTAAGCGGCTACATGAAGAAATTAGAATCAACTCAGCTCACCATTGAGTCAAAGGTCTGCGTTGGGTGGTCGATCTTCGAACAACTGGGTTCCCTGATACACCTATAACCCTCCCCTAAACCCTACCCAAAGGCTCCTATGTAGTACCTTTTTTGGGTAGTATACTAAAATCCCATTTGACTAACCCAAAAAGGAACTACATTAGAGTCTTAGGTACACCCTAGTTAAACCTTAAACCGTAAACCCTAACCCAAAACCCTCCCAACCCCTAAGCGCCTGAACCCCGAATTTCCCAAACTCGAAACCGACACAGCTAGCACAGTAAATGCCTCCCTGCAGACACCCACAAAAACGGAACTGTAATTCAGGGGTCTAGGTCAACCTACAAGCTCTCAACCCAACTTATCAGAGGAATTGACCCTAAACCCTAAGCCCTAATCACTAAAACCTTACACTCTTCATCCTACACCCTAAACGCCAAGGTCAAGGCGGTGAAGATAAGCAGGAACGTGCCTGGGCTCTTCCGGGGGTCAGCTTTCTAGAGAGCCCATTTAAGGTTTAGGGCAGGGTTCAGGGTTTAGGGTTTGGGATTTAGGGCATGCACCTTTGACTGAATCATGGGCTCTTGTTTCTTGAAGTATGTTTGCGTTGGAGTGCATTCCTTAACGTAAGGGCATCGAAGGCAGTGAATCCTCACACACTCTGTATCGTAACCCTGGTGGTAGAACTCTTTGGGGGGGTATCTGAATCATGGTGGTCCCTTTGTGTTTTTGGTACCCCAAATATGCTTGGCACCGCATTTTTATAGGGGAACCCTTAAAACGGACCATAATTTAGCCCCCCCTAAATAATCCGAAACCCCGAACCCTGAAACCCTGAAACCCTGAAATCCTGAAACTGTGAAACCCTGAGACTCTGAAACCCTGAAACCCAAGCCCTGAGAGTGCGCGAGGCAAGCAGCAAGAAGACACCCTAAACTCGAAACCAAACCCTAAACCCGTTTCGGGTTTAGGAGTTTTGGGTTGAGGGTTTAGGGTGTATATAGTGTCCCCCTCCTCCTTCTACTGGACCCTCTGGAACTGGCCTGGCATACCATCGGTACCGCCCACTGGACGGGAAAAGCTTTTGGAAGCAGGCAAATGAATTGATTTTAGGCCTAAACCTCAAAGGAATAAGCTAGGGTGGTGTTGCCGACTGATATGGCGCGGGGTGGGAGAAAAGTGTTAGATGGCCCTCCACGATCGGGCCATATCCGCTTCTCGCACCAGACGAAGCTTTCGAGCCTATTCAGCATCCCAACCTTCACAGCATCTGCGCGATAGAACTGCAAGCCTTGAACTACCCTAAACCCGAAACCCTAAACCCTAGCCCTGAACCCTAAACCCTAAACCCTGTGCAGGGTGTTTTTAGGGCAGCTTCAGCTTGATAACCTGTGGAAGGCTTGCGCAGGCTCCGCCCCTCGAGCTGAAATCGGGCACAGGCGCCGACGAACTCGGCCACGCATTTCGCGCGCATGCTCGGCTCAGCTGCCATGATCTTCGATACCTGGTTTAGGGTTTAGGGTTTAGGGTTTAGCTGGCAGTTGGGATGTTCCCGGGAGTCTACTCGGGGGGGTAGGATAATCCCTAAACCCTAAACCCTAAACCCTAAACCCTAGACCCTAGACCCTAAACCCTAGGAAGGACTGTTAGTTTAAGGGGGGAACATCCAAACCTGGCAGTTTCTGAGGGTTCCGGGCTCCAGGGTTGATATTACCCCCCACCCCCCCCCCGGCCCCAAAAAAGAAAACGAAATCTCTAGACCCTACACCCCTGTTAGGGTTTAGGGTTTAGGGTTTAGGGTTTAGGGTTTAGGGTTTAGGGTTTAGGGTTTAGGGTTTAGGGTTTAGGGTTTAGGAGGGGCGGGGGCGGGGGGGGGGGTGGGCTTGTGAGGTTCAGTCCTCTTTTGGGAGACAGCGCCTGCGTGAGGGGAGCCTTTTGACTATGGATCGAGTTTAGGGTTGGGGTCCTCTGGATGGCTTCCATTGACGCAGGTAGCATGCAGCATGGCAACTACAAGTCTAACACAACGTGGTGCAGCTGCTTCTCCGAAACCCTAAACCCTAAACCCTAAACCCTAAAGATCCTAAACCCACTGCCAAACCCGGGAAGCAGCCCCTAAACGTTCATGGGACAGTTCGCCCGAGGTGCCTTACAGTGATCCGTGAAAAAGGGTTTAGAGTTTTGTGTCTTAGGGTTGATACAAGGAGGGGCCCCCTAGTTATAAGTAGAGCTACAAGAGCCCTAAGTTGGGTTATAAGGACCCTAAACTAGGTTATAAGTCCCTTAACTACAGTTAGTATAGCAAGGGGGCCCCCTCCTTGTAGGGTTATGGTTACTTTGGCCACAACCCCGATAAATCCTGAGAAGGTTCCCTTCTCTCGGGCGTCGGCCGGATTCGCGCAGTGCGCGATTGTAGGATGAATGGAACGTGTGCTCGAAAGCTTGGACCATGTGGCAGCATTGTTTGGCAAGCATGTCGAGTACTACACACACGCAGCCCCCTAAATTTAAACCCTAAACAACCCTAAACCTCGTGAATCTTGAACCCTAAACCATAAACCCACAAGCGGGTCGGCTAATTTGCAAGATAGGGGATTCAGGAAGGGGTTGAACTTTCGGGAGACAGGATCTAAAGTTAAGAAAACCCTAAAACCCAAAGTTCAAACCCTAAACACTACACCCTGACCGGGTTTCCCCACCCTATAAGCCCGAAACCGTAAGCCCTAAGCCCTAAGCCCTAAGCCCTAAGCCCTAAGCCCTAAGCCCTAAGCCCTAAGCCCTAAGCCCTAAGCCCTAAACCCTAAACCCTAAACCCTAAACCCTAAACCCTAAACCCTAAACCCTAAACCCTAAACCCTAAACCCTAAACCCTAAACCCTAAACCCTAAACTAATTGGGTTTAGGGCTTGGGGGCCTAGGGACTCGAAGCTCCAGGTCCCGCCACCCCAAAGCCGAGACATTGAGGACGAGACCTGAACTCCTAACAAGAGCCCTAAATCCTCAACCCTCAACCCTCAACCCTCAACCCTCAACCCTCAACCCTCAACCCTAAACCCTAAACCCTAAACCCTAAACCCTAATTGGGTTTAGGGCCTGGGGGCCTAGGGACTCGAAGCTCCAGGTCCCGCCACCCCAAAACCGAGACATTGAGGACGAGACTTGAACTCCTAACAAGAGCCCTAAACCCTCAACCCTCAACCCTCAACCCTCAACCCTAAACCCTAAACCCTAAACCCTAAACCCTAACCCCTGCGCAGTGTCGAGGCGTAAACATCGAACTTCAGGAGTGTTGGACTCTCCCTGGCCCTAAACCCTGAACGTTAAACCCTAAATCCTTTAAACCCTGAACCCTAAACTGTTAACCCCAAACCCTAAACCCTGAGCCCTAAACCCTAAACCCTGGGCCTTAAGTCCAGAGTTTAAGGGGTACTGGGGCTTTTGGGTCCCTTTCCTTTGGCCCTCCTACTCCGCCGCGCCTGAGCCATTCTTCTCGGCGCCGCCACAAGGCCCCCGATGTTTTCCAGGGTTTAGGGTTTAGGGTTTAGGGCTAGGGTTTAGGGTGTAGGGTTTCGGGAAATGTCCACGTACATGTGTCTCGGTGGAGCCGCAAGCGTTGCTCAGGGTGTGCTCCCTGCATTGTGGCATGTACCAGGCAAGCATATGGCTCTTCCTGGCGCCCCTTGTCTGGCAAGTCAGCCAAACTAAGTGAAAAGAATGCCCGGGCATACACCCTAAACTGGAAACAAGTGTATATACAGATACATATACATTATAGTTATATATATATATATGTGACCACACACACACACATATATATATATATATATACATATATACCGGGTTCTTTGTCTTAGTCGAAGAAATTAGGCCTTATTTCAGGAGGAAGGGGTGCTGCATTGAAAGGGTTCACTTGTATTTACTTTGTAGTCGAGGATGGGGGAGGGGCGACCAAGGACGTCATAAAAAGATCAGCAAGCAAGTCAGCACTACGCAGGCAAAACCGGAACACACAAAACATGACATCGGATAAGCTGGGGCAACAAAAGAGGCGGGAAAAGTGAGAAAGCCGACAGCCAAACCCGAAGCCAAAAAGACCCATCCCTCAAAAACTGACTAAGACCCGAAATCCCCCAACCCTAAAGACATTAAACTCTGAAAGCCCTCTCTGCAAGCCCCAATTAAACCACTAAACCAAGAACCAAAACACAAACATCCCAACACACTAATAATAGAAACTCTGGCTGAAAAAAAACAACAACCCTTAAACCACAAGCGCAAGAAACGCATCCCTAAAAAACACAAAAACGGAACACGCATTCACTACATGCCCTGTTAAGAACCTGAAGTAGGACTGGTATCCCAGTAACCATATTGTCATCAGGCCACCCTTTGCACATTCAACTACTTTATAAGAGAGCCTTGAACCCAAAAATGGAGAAACAAAAAGGTACCACTGGGCTCCAGCACCATGGAAATGTTGCACTCCGAGGCTGTCTGATTTGGTTCCAGTTGATTGTCCACATTTGTCTGCCGAACTTTTCAGAATCTCCCTAATCCCTAAACCCTAAACCTTAAGCCCTGAGCTAAGGCTTCCCAGTATGACTTATCCGAATTCGCCTGGTGTTTTCTGAATCCCTCTTTGCCCGGGCTTGCATCCCCCACCCTAAACCCTACACCCTAAACCCCAAACCCCAAACCCTAAACCCTAAAGCATAAAACAAAAACCGCAAGTCTGCCTCGCCGATGCGTAGCCTGTCCAGCGGCCAATCAGATTAGAAGGGCGTGGAAGCCCCGAATCCTATGTTTTAGGGGTTTAGGGTTTAGGGTTTAAAATGAACAACCCCTGAATCCTGTAAACCTTGGGGTCTTAGGGGTTTATGCTTTAGGGTTGAGGGTTTAGGAGTTAAAACGAACCCTAAAAATTGGGGGTCGTAGACCCTGCATACCCAGACCCCTGGGAGGATCCAAAGTAGAACCCCCAAATCGTATCCCATACTACAAGTGGGTCATTCTTGGGAACGGGATCTACTTTTTGGATCCTCCCAGGGGTCTGGGTACTAGAACCCCTAAACCCTAAACCCTAAACGCTTTTAGGGTTCATATGGTCCCCAAGGAAGCCCGGTAGCTTCAATGCGTAGGCCTCTTGTCTTAAGCTATATGCCGCAGGGGAGACCTGAGCCCAATTCCCGAAAGGGCCTGAGACCCTAAAACCGTAAGACCCCACACGGCAACCGGAAATTCTCTCAGCGCTTCTCGCAAAGGTAGAACATGCCCTAGACCCCAACCCTAAACCCTAAACCCTAAACCCTGAACCCCTAAACCCTAAACCCTAAACGCTAAACCCTAAACCCTGAACCCTAAACCCTAAACCCTGAACTCTGAGCCCTAAACCCTAAACCCTAAACCCTAAACCCTAAACCCTAATAATAAACCCTAGACCCTGAGCCCTATCTGAGCCCGAGGCTCAAGAAAACCGAAGCTCGGGGCCGGAATCTGCTGAAGCTCTGGAATCGGAGCTCCCAAAGTGCCAAGATTAAGCTGCAGTTTCCCTCAACCCTATAGGGTTTAAGGCTAAGGTTTAGGGTTTTAGGGTTTAGGGTTTAGGGTTTAGGGTTTAGGGTTTAGGGTTTAGGGTTTAGGGTTTAGGGTTTAGGGTTGAGGGTTCAGGGTTCAGGGTTTAGGGTTTAGGCTTAGGGTTTAGGGTTTAGGGCTTAGGGCTTAGGGCTTAGGGCTTAGGGCTTAGTTGAATCCAAAACGTCGTTTGGGTAGTCGTGCTCATATTCATAAAGGGAAATCTCAGTGGAGAGTCTGGGGTGGGAACCCTAAACCCTACCCCGAATCTTGGGGCGATGGCATGGATCAAACTGGACATCTGCCCTCCACCGATTACTCTTGGCTGCACTTCGGAGGCTAGCAAAAAAAATAAACTTTTAGCTGCCTTATTAAGAAACCCGAATAAACCCAAAAAGGCTAAGGATCTAAAGTTACAGCAAAGCACCACCAAGTACTATACTGAACTTGGAACCCGAGCAAAAATCACAACAATTTGTGCTCTTGCTTCGGAATTCTAGTGCCCCCAAAAATTAAACATTATTTGAAAGTACCCTTAAGATTAACCATCCTCACATGTTAAGGCTTTGGTACGCCCGCCATGATTGCTCGAAGTCTAGGTTCAACACAAACTTGGCTTCAGTCCCTCTGGCGCAGGAGGAGATCTCTAGAAAAACTCCGCTCAGAGCCAGGAGACCGGAAAAACTGGCCTCTCGGCCTCACATCCTCATACGCCGGCATAAAGCTTGCACAAGCCTTGGTACCCCAGTAATATTATAACAAGGCCACCCTTTGTTGGTTGGTTATCTTCTAAGGGAACCTTAAACCAAAAAACAAAAAAGGTACCACTGGGCTGCCAAGAAGCACATCCCAGCTGCTTGCTTGCTCAACCGCGGACTCGACTGCCGCTGGAGGGCATGGAGGGCGCCCGAAGGTGATCCAGCATCGTGCAGACAGCGCCTTGCGCAATACGGCAACGGAAGAGAGCGATGAAGGGGCACCGGAACTGGAGGCTGGCTGCAAGCTTGAGATCATGGATCGGTCGTCATCGTGTAACAGGCCGACGTAGTTGGCCACAGGCCGGTCGAACTCGTGCAGGAAAGTGAGGACGTGGGTTAACAGATCAGACGTCAGCACCCTTTGCCGGCAGAAGTGGATGGCCCACAGAAGCCTATACTCCCCTTAGAAACTTAACAAAAACATTGTTTAAATGTCCTCTTGGTTTTATACAAATAAACATAGAAAATAGTTCCCAAGGGGGATATAGAAGCCGGCTCGCCAACTCTTCTTTGTAGAGCTGCCTACGTCTCCTAACCTCCCGTTCTCTCATGACGGCCGTGCCATCGGCCCGGTCCGCTTGTAAAGCAAGTGGCAACTTCAGCATCTGCCGATGTTGCCTGGACGCATCTTTCTCAGGCTCCATCCTGGTGTGCTCTTCTAGGTTGTCTGGTGTCAGCTGCGTCAATTTCAGGCTTAAGCATTGCATCCTGATCCGCAAAACCGCGGCAGAAACAGTTACAATAAGAGCGACCTGGCAAAGGAAGGGGTTGAGGCTGATGGAAAGAACTTCTTCTGAACTGCTCAAATACAACATTCTGACCCAGGCAAGGCTAGCGTAGGCAGCATAGCGGAGGATCAGCGAGAGAGGCTCCTCAAACAAGGGCACATACATCATGATATTTGCGTAGACCTCCACAAAAGTGTCAGCAATGTCCTGCACGCTTCCAGTCACCAATGTAGGAGAGATCACAAACAGTGGAAGCCAGCTTAAACCTTCGCAGAGCAAATTGCTGCAGCGCGGATCCTCCAAATAATGAGCCGCATAGTGCAAACAGTTCGTCTTCCGCAAGAAGATGCCAAAAGGCAAGAAGGACAAAGCAATGCCCATGTGAATGCTGAGATATGCTCTGATGAACGCGGCAAAGCGGCCAGCATCCTCGAAGTAGGACGCGGCGAAAGCGCCCGAAGCAGTCAGCGGTAAGAAAACGAACACCAAGTCCAGCCGTGCCTGATGCCTCACCGCTGCACTGCAGGACGGCCGCAAGAGCAAAAGCAGCTGCATCCGACCGCTTCCAGCAAGGAAGGCAAGGCGCAGCAAAGGGCCAAAGCAGGGCTTTCCACGTTCACATCTTGGCTGCACTCAGGAGGGTAGCATATAAATTAAACTTTTAGCTGCCTTATTAAGAAACCCCAATAAACCCGAAAAGGGTAAGGATCTAAAGTTACGGTAATAAGTACCACAAAGACATGTTCACATCTAGCTCGTCCAGGCGCTACTATAAGCCAGGCTGCGACTGGAACAGGGTTTAGGGTTTAGGGTTTAGGGTTTAGGGTTTAGGGTTTAGGGTTTAGGGTTTAGGGTTGAAACAGTGCAACACTCTCACACACACACAGAGACTTCCGGAGCTGCATCCCAATCAGACTCCACAGCTTTGCACTAGACCCGGTGAAAATCTCTCTCGAACGCAAATGTGGACCCACGAACCGTTGAAAGAACACCTCACCGAAGCTATACTCAGCTCTCGCATGCATGACGAGCTGTGCAATCACTAAGGATTCCAAGAGACTTGGGCTCGGGACAACCTGACAACTCATGGGGCTCACCCCTAAACCCTAAACCCTAAACCCTAAACCCTAAACCCTCTCATATTTGCTTGAGCTCCATGACCCAGGCAGAGGCTTCCACCTGAAGCCTAGACCCTAAGATGGGTGGGTTTATAAGGGAACCTAACCCCCCCCCCCCCCCCCAAAAGGGAATAAGGGTACTACTGGGCATCCTAGCTTATAGGGTTCGGGATGTGATGGCGCATGAATGTTCCCAAGCCTTTGGCTAACCCAGCGTACTTTGTGTCAAAAACTCGGGCATGCGTCGCACTAAGTCACTAGGTGGCTCCATATGTGCTGCTTGTCTGTTCACCAAGATGCACCCATCGCCATGCAGGATCGGTTGGAGTTTTCTGGAACCAAAGTTTGGGCAACATCTCCGAGAATTATTATCCCAGTTACACCCTATGAGGATGACTAGTAAGGCTTCTGAAGGGCCTCGTGAAGGGCTGTTGGAGTATAAAAGTAGCCCAATCAGGCCACAAAACAAAAAAAAAACCCTGCACCTGCCTTTGGCTGGCGATGCCGACGTCGCTTCTTGCGTTTCGGCCTGCGCGGGCGGATTCGAGGTCGATATGTGTGGGGACCCTAAGCACCCTGCGCAGACCCAAAACATCCTGTACACCGTATACACCTTGTAACAAGACCTATAAACCCCATATACCCTGTGAACCTTAAAAAGAACCCAAAACACCCCATAAACCCTGGAGGCTTGTGAACTTATTCGGCTTCGGGCTTCATGGCTGGGACTTGTGTTTCGCAGGCCTTCAGTGTGGGATTAAGCCCTCCAACCGCAAAGATGCAAATCCCTAAGCTGATAACCCCAAGCCCCTGAAGCGCCAAAGCCCTCCCTCGAGCCTAATTTAGGGTTAGGGTTTAGGGTTAAACCCTAAACCCTAAACCCTGAACCCTAAACCCTAATTCAAGCGCCGGCAGGCCTTGGCTGGCCGTTGGATCACCCCGTCCACTACCCGGACGCCTCGGAGATGAGATGTGCAGGAGCCGCTAAGAAAGTTTGGGGTGGAGGGCTTAGGAAGGCTGGTGGGTGTTCATGCTAGCGCTTCTAACTTCTAACCGGCAGTTCTTCCTGCACCCCTAAACCCTAAACCTATAAACAATACATTTGCATGAGCGTTTTCGGGTTGTAAGGTATTGAACATGCAATCCTTGGAGAGGATGCGACAGTGGGGGGGGGGGGGGGAGCCATGGTTATTTAAGGGGAATTCCTCAGCTAGAACAAGCCTTATGTTGAACTTATTTCGGTTTATTTCGGGCTTATTTTGAGGTTTTGTTCAGGCTTTTTTTTCTTAGGCTATTCCGGGCATATTTGGACTCTATGTCTTCAGCTTTGTTTTGGACAACCGTGAGGTGACCGCCAGCTTGCTGCCTTATTTATGGGCATGGCATCCCTCCCCCCTGCATACCCCACCCCCGGATCCCGTGATTGGGTACCCACAGAACTTAAACATAATTCCAAATCATACGCCCTAAACCCCTAAACCCTAAAACCCCCATAGAGTAGAATACTTCCCAAACTAGGAGTACCCCTGTTTACAGCTCAACTACAGCGGGCAGCCCAGGGTTTGCCGTCAATTCGCACGCAATTGTGAGAGCAGCGGCATCATGCTTTAGCCACGCAGTCTTTCTAGCAACGACATCCCGGCAGGTTTCTCGAAAGCCCCGTGTGCTGAAGTTGCGGGCATCACAGCGATGGGCACGGCAAAGTGGAATTTCTTGTAGGCACATGTGCCGCGTGGCAGCGGACTTGCGAGCTCACGTTGGGCCGCGCGCCAAAATGAAGCGGTTCGCCGGGAAGCCAGCAGTCGTGCCGAACTGCAGCAGAAGATGCAGGTGGTGCTCTCCGGGCTGCGTTGGACTCCATAGTCGCGGTCCAGTGCTTCACGCCGCACGCTATGTGGGCCGTGACGAAGTCGCAGAAGGTCGCCCCAAGTGACAGCGCCAAAGCCGGAAGGCTCTGGTAAGTCAAAAGGACGGCCGTGGCGTGAACGCGACACCTGCGACAACTCGAGATCCCGGCGGAGAAAGCTTGCTCCGCCGGGACGTGCGCTATAGGAGTCTACGGGAGAGAGGGTTGTCACTGTGTCATTTTGTCCTGAGGTAGTAAGCATAATAGCATTCCCTTGAAAGGGACCCCCGTTTAGGTTTCTGGGCTTGGGAGAGGGGCGAGCTCAAGAAGTTAAGAAGTAACGCTGATGGACACGCATACATGCGCATGCATATCTACGCGTTTGTGTAAAAGTGTGTATACAAGGGTTTAGGGTTTAGGGTATAGGGTTTAGGGTTATATACAGTTATGCACACGCGTGTTTCCTCTTGCTTGTGGCTTTCGTATATACACGAGTGAACCGCAAAACCTGAACATCCGACAAATTCCCCCCGAGAGCCGAAGTAGCAAGGCACAAGTTTAAGCTGATATTGCATTGTAGGGTTCAGTTTTTTCTTTATTTTTTTTTTTTTTGGGGGGGGGGGGTTAGGGTTTAGTGTTTAGGGTTTAGGGTTTAGGGTTTAGGGATATAGGGCAGAAGCCCAAACCCCCTTCCAGCCTTCGCCTGAGGACCCTAAGCCTACCCGGTAATCGCAGCATTCTGCAACAACCCCCCCCCGAACTCTGCCCCCCCAACCATCTTGGGGCGTATGCTTTTCAGGCATGGAGGGTGTTAGTGTTTAGGGCTTAGGGTTCAGGGTGTCCTTTTTTTAGCGCCATGGGGATTTCAGGGTATATGGTTGCCGGGCTTAGGGCTGTTTAGGGTGTCCTTGGTAGGTGTCTTGGGGCCTTTGGGCTTGGGTGCACTTAGGAGGCTAGCAAGAAATTAAACTTTTAGCTGCCGTATTAAGAAACCCAATAAACTCAAAAAGGCTCAGGATCTAAAGTTACAGCAAAGCCCCAGCAAGTAAACAAAAAGCCCAAACCCCAAACCCTAAACCCTAAACCCCAAACCCTAAACCCCAAACCCGGCTAAAGTTACAGTAAAGCACCACCAAGTGGGAAGCCCTAAACCGTCACCGTCCTCCGGCCGCCGGTGGCAAGGCCTCCCAGGAGCTCCATCTTGGGGACAACTTTTAGGGTTCAGGGTTTAGGGTTTAGGGTTTAGGGTTTAGGGTTTAGGGATTGGGGTTGAGGGTTTAGGGTTTAGGGATTGGGGTTTAGGGTTTAGGGTTTAGGGTTTAGGGTTTAGGGTAGGCTTGCTTGTATCACCCGCAAAGAGCAAGCACATCGACGCAGTGATTGAGGTACATCTCCTTTCTGTACGGTGAGTCTAAGGGTTTAGGGTTTTATATAAGGGGTTTCAGGTTTTTAATCGCCCTGCGTTTTTAGCAATTCAGCAAGGCCATACACTTGCTGTTGGCGTCATTCCTGTTGGAAGTGAACCCCAATAAGCAGAACTTCTGAAAACTGAACATATCTCACAATGAAACCGAGTAAAACACAGGGCCATGAGGCCAGTTCCGTCGCCTACGCCCTACAAGCCCTAAACCCTAGATTACACCCCAAACCCTAAACCCCTAAACCCTTAACCCCCTAGACACAACGGCAGGTTATTCTCCTGGACTGCAGCGTGCCAACGAGATCCGAAATCCGAAGCCCCAAAACTCTAAGTGAGACCCAGAAAGCCCTTCAAACTGGCATTTGATCAAGACAACGGTTTCCATTTTTGCTGTTTTACACCTCCACTTGTCTTTTCTAGATTGTGGCGCCGAGGCCATGTCTTAAATGAACCGCATTGTCTACACTGAACCCTCTAAACCCTATAAACCCTACAAGCCCTCTAAACCCTATCAGCCCTATACACTCTTCAAACCCCATAAGCGCTATAACCCCTCTAAACCCCATAAACCCTTCAAGCCCTGTAAGCCCTAAACCCTAAACCCTAAACCCTATAAGCCTTACCGGGAGAGCCTTCAGCTGCGCGCAGACACGCCGCATGGTGGAAAGGTCCTTGGCTCCACGCGAATCCTTTACTGCCCCGAGTTTAGGGTTTAGGGTTTTGGGTTGAATTAGGGTTTATGATATGTATATATATATAATTAAATTATTTACATATATTTACCTAAGTTTACTTCTATGTAGATATATTTATGTGTACTAACTTGTATTTACTCATTTGTTGCTTATTTATTTCTATTTTACCCCTTTCGGGTTTAAGGCTTAGAGCTACCCCCAACCCCAAGGTATGGCCCACTCAAGTGCACAGCTCGAATCCCCAGTAGTACCAGGGTTTTGGGATATTCGGGTTTAGGATATAGGGGTTTAGGGTTTAGGGTTTAGTGTTTAGGGTTTAGGGGTTTCCGAAATTAGGGGTACCTTATTGGGGGTCCTTATCATGAGGGAAACCTACTACTTCGAGTCTATCTTGGGCGTCCCAAATATTTTCCTAAACCCACCCCATTTCGGGTTTCACAATGTTAGGGTTTATAGGGGGCGGAGGGGGGAGACCGGGGGGGGGGGGGGGGGGCAGACTCCTGAGGCTCCAACTGCCGAAGGCGGACAGACCTGCAACCAACCCTAACTAGACCCGGGAGTAACCCAGGAATAGAAAGGGTACCCTTTTTGGTTTGAAGGTACTCCAGGTCCTTAGCGAGACCCAATTCCCTAAACAATCTTTGGGCTGAGGGGTTTAAGGGGGGGGTTTAGAGACAAACATTAAGTTTTCCTAAAGGGGGCCTTGGGCGCTGGGGGCTTTGGAGCCTGAAGCCCCTCCTCCCCTCCTCCCCCCTGTCCTGTCCCCCCGAGTCCCCCCCTCCCCTTCTTCCTCATAATCAGGGTTTAGGGTTTAGGGTTTAGGGTTTAGGGTTTAGGGTTTAGGGTTTAGGGAAGCTCCCTGTCTCTGAGCTTCGTCGGGGTAGAAGCCTGCGAAAATTGCACTCGGGGGTCTTGAAACACACGGTATGTTGGGTTGTTCGAGCTGCTTGGGCCATGGTTATTTCCTACGGTTTGGGGTTTTTTTTCCGGGGCCACACATCTTTTGGGAGCGTGGGGATGCTTTTGCTTTTTTATCTCCGGAAAAAGTGAGAGACCTTACCCAAAGGCTCCTTTGTAGTACCTTCTTTGGGTAGTATACTAAAATCCCATTTAACTAACCCAAAAAGGAACTACATTAGAGCCTTTAGGTAAACCTTCAACTTCAAACCCTCCCTCGCACTCTGTCGGGGGCCCCGACGTAGCAGTCTTCCTCCTCGGTGAAGCCGCCTGGCCAGGGTGTTGATGGGGAATCCTCCTTGAACCCGAAACCCAAAACCCAAAACCCTGAACCCGAAACCCTCAACCGTAAACCCGGTTGTGAGAGCTTGTTGCCGCAGAAATGGTTTGGGATGTCTGCAAGCCGCGGCTGTAGGAGTTTAGGGTTTCAGTGTTCAGAGTTTAGGGTTTCGGGCTAGGGTTCAGGGTTTCGGGAGATTGTTTTTTAGGGAGTCTGGGTTTGCAGATGAGCGTTGAAGCATCACTGGCTTTCGAGGAGCTGGACGGTTGGGGTTTAGGCTTCAGGGTTTGTAGGGTTTCGGGCTAGTATACTAAGATCCATTTAACTAACCAAAAAGGAACTTCCTTAAAGCCTTTAGGTAGGGTCTCAGGGTCCGATGACAATATAATCTTGGCTGCACTTAGGAGGCTAGCAACAAATTAAACTTTTAGCTGCCTTATTCAGAAACCCAATAAACCCAAAAAGGCTAAGGATCTAAAGTTACCGCAAAGCACCACCAAGCAATTACCTTATTTATAACCCACTTAAAATAACTACCTATGATCCTCCAAGTCGTCGGGGCTTGAGGGGCGGTAGCTAAAACAACCCTAAAGGTGGTAGGGTTTAGGGTTTAGGGTTTAGGGTTTAGGGTTTAGGGTTTAGGGTTTAGGGTTTAGGGCTTAGGGCTTAGGGCTTAGGGCTTAGGGCTTAGGGCTTAGGGCTTAGGCCCTAGGGTTTAGGGTTTAGGGTTTAGGCGGTCTAGGGCGCAGGTTTTAGGGTTGAGGGTTGAAGGTTTAGGGCTCAGGGTGTAGGCACCAAAAACCATGCCATACTAGGGTTCTTGGTACCTAGTCTCGTACCGGTGCTATAAGTGGACCCTCCGCCCTCCGGACTACGATTTTGCGGGGGCCTCCTCTTGTGTTTGGGAGGAGGAGGGGGTGAGTGAAAGGGCGGGCGGGGGGGGGGGGGGGGGGGGTGGGGTTCACCAAAAACAAAAAACCCTAAACCCTAAACCTTAAACCCTAAACCCTAAACCCTAAGGCGGGGTCGTAGATGGGGTGTAGGTAGGCTTTAAGCACGGGAGTTCAGGGTTTCAGGTTTAGGGATTGGAGATTACAGTGGGGTTTATAATTAGCGTTCAATGCCGTGCCTCACTCAAGTTTAGGGTGTTTTGTGTTTATTTTTGCCTTTTGGGAGTTTGGTTCGCCTCAGGAACATCCAAACCACTCTCAGCCCTATAGAAGTTCCACAGGTTCTGAAGACATGCCAGGGCGGACACAGTAGCAGCGCTTGCTTGCAGGCAGGATGCTTCAGCTTGTCCTGTGACAAGAGGCTCTTTAGGATTGTGGTTGGAAGGCGCACCCTAAACCCTAAACCCTAAACCCTAAACCCAAAACCCAAAACCCTAAACCCTAAACACTTTTCTCACTTACAAGTTTCAGGGTTGAGCTGCCTTCTCTCAGGTGTTCCTGAAGTTGCTTGGTTTACCAGGAGTTCCGTTTGCTGGCTCCCTGCCTCCTGAACCCTAAACCCTAAACCCCTAACCCAAATACCCTGTTATCCCTATAACCCCACAGGAAGCAAACGACAACCTCGGGAGTCCCTCTTTACTCATCCAATGCCCTTGACGTGCGAAGCCGTGAATCGTAAACCAATGTGCGCCCCCATCTCTCTAGGATGTGTGTGTGTGGAACCCAAGTATTATCTGTATCTAGGTTCCCAGGGGTTCCCAAGTAACCAAGGAAAAAACGCAAGGTGCCTTGTTGCTGGCTGATGTCATCATAGCTGTAACCACGAGCATGAGAGCCGCGTTTATGGCACCTTCGAAATATTCAGCCTTAAGCCCAAAACAAACCATACCCTAAGGGTCTATGTACCTATATAGTCTGTACCTGGGCCCTAAAGCTGCTCTATGGGAGCCCCTTTAAGGCCCAAGTAGCATACACTATAAATAGGTATAATGGACCCTTAGGGATACTGAAACAACTGCACCGGCCCTGCGGAAGTCCCACCTCGCTCCCTGAAGAAAGAGTTCCCGATTCTTTGCCATCGCGCAACCCTAAACCGCGCTGAATCTTCATGCTCAGCCCACCTGCACAACCGCGTTGGCTTTCCGCAAAGTCCGGAACTTCTCGTTCTTTGGGTCTGCGAGAACCTGACAGCTACAATTAGACTCAACCCCCTCCCCCCCGCCCTCCACCAACTATTGCAAAGTTTGTCTAGAATACTCTCCTTAGAACCAGACAATCAAGATCACATACCATGCCGGTGTAGAACCCAAACAGTGTAAGACCATTGACCCAAGCCTCGAAAAAGTTAGGGTTTAGGAGTTTAGGATTGAGGGTTTAGGGTTGAGGGTTTAGGGTTTAAGTCATCAAAGCAGCCGCTTCAAGAGGACAGAAAAAAAAACAGCCTCGCAAAAAAAAACGGCCGCTCAGATGGGCCAATGATTTTTCATTTCCTCTGCAACAGCCAAAAAGTGGCCGCTTTACGCCTTTTTTGCTCGGATCAAAATGCGGGTTTTTACGGGAGAATGTCGACATAATGTTGACATTTTTCGGGTTCCGTACGGTGTTTGTTTCTTGCAGGAAAAAACACATTTCCGACTGGTGGATCAAAAATCAGGCCAAGCTGCCAGGAAAAAACGATTTCTAAACCGAAATGCGGCCGCTTTACGGGGAAATCCGGATTTCGCAAAGAGGACGCTAAAAAGTTGCCGCGAGTACCTCCAGGTAAACCCTAAACCCTAAACCCGGACCCTAAACCCCAAACCCTAGGAGCGCGCGCCGCCTAGGTGCGAGCGCCGGAAGCGAGAGCTCCAGTTCCCCTATCCAGTTCCTTGACCCACACCCACCCACACACGCACTCTCTCCCAGACCCCTGGGAGGATCCAAAAACAGATCCCCTTAAGGGTTCCTAAGAAATGACCCAATAGTAGTATAGGGTACTATTTGGGGGTTCTATTTTTTGGATCCTCCCAGGGGTCTGGGCTGGTGGACTTTGAAAGCTTGATACGAAGTAGGGTATATATATTTCTGGTACCCCCCAAAAGGACACCAGGTATATACACTCACCAATATTAAAAAGGAACCTTGTATGCACTCACCAGAACAGAACTATAAACCCTGCTTCATATATTTCCATGTGGTATGGACAAGCTGCTTGAAGCCTGTATTCCTAAGTCGAGCCCAGAAGGGGATCTGCTTATGTAGGTCCTCTCAGGGATCTGGGATAGGGTTGGGGCTTGGCACGCCGGATTCATCCACAGGGCTTCGGGTAGAGTCGGCTCAGCAGATCGTGCCTCCGGTGGTTTAGGGGGTTTAGGGGGATTAGCGGGTTTAGGGGGCTTCGGGGGTTGAAGGGGTTTGGGGGGTTTGGGGGGTTGGGGGGTCTAGGTGGTTTTAGTTGAGGCGTTCAGTTGGGATGTTACCCCTTATACTATAACAGTCCTCAATTGGACTTATAGTACACCTACTATAATCCCTCTCAAGGACTGTTAGGAAAAGGGGGAACATCCCAAGAAATTCAGGTTTACGTGCAGGGTTCAGAGGGTGCAAGACCGATTTACTCTTCGGAAGGCTCAAGAAGCCCTACCTTGGCTGCACTTGGGAGGCCGGCAAAAAAATAACTTTTAGCTGCCTTATTAAGAAACCCAATAAACCCAAAAAGGCTAAGGATCTAAAGTTACAGTAAAGCACCACCAAGCTACATGAGCCCTACGGCCCCACGAGGATCTGGCGTTGCTGAAGACCTTGACCATGGTCCGGTGGGCCTCCGCATACTCCTCAGGCCTGGGGCTCTCTCCGCAGACCCGTCCAATACCCTGCAAGCCTGCAACCCCCCCTAACCCCCCCTAACCCCCTAAACCTCCCCCTAATCCCCCCCACCCCTCCCGAAAAGAAAATGAAATAAATAAATAAAATAGACAGCCACACCCACCGAAAACTTGGAGAAGAGACGCGAGACCGGAGAAGACGAAATCGAACCCCTGCATGACAGCACGAGCTTTTTCATCCACATGGACTCTTCATCTTGTTCATCCACTCTAAGGGCAGTTACATGGTCCCTTAGTTTGGGCGCTTAAAAGGGTACCTCCTATTTACCCCTTATATACCCTATACATATTAAGGGCCCATACAAGGGACGTTAGGGACCATATTCAGGGCCCATGATACTAACCTTAGGACCACAGGGACGCTTGGGCTTTTGGGGGCTTCGGGACTCTTCGGCACGATGAGGGTTTATAGGGTTGAGGGCTTAGCGGTCTGCAGGGTTTTGGGGGTTCAGTGCTTCGTTCAGGCTTTAGGGGTTTAGGGGTTTGGGGGTTTTAGACAATCTGCAAAAGTTCAAGCCTTAACCCCGACTTGAAGCAACTCTTTTTGCCTGAAAGAATCTAGTCAACACGTCCCCAATACCCTGAACCCTCCGGTCCCTCAAGACAACCCCATTCACCCTAAATCCCAAACCCCGAAACCCCCAAAACCCTGAACCCTAAGCCCTAAACCCTAAACCCAAATTTGGCCCTAAACCCTAAACCCTAAACCCTAAACCCTAAACCCTAAACCCCTCAGAACCAGGGGGGTTCTGCGTCATAAACCTCAAACCCCTCCCCAAAACCCAAAAACCCTGCCGGGTGCCGGGCTGAAGCTCCTCGCGAGCCAAGCGCAGAGCAGCCTTGATGGCGGCCTGCACAGCTATAGGACAGCCATTAAAGGGTTCTTAAGGGAAGGGGGGGGTTTAGGGTTTAGGGTTTAGGGTGTCTAGGGTTTAGGGTTTAGGGTGAAGGGTTCTTAAGGGAAGGGGGGGTTTAGGGTTTAGGGTTTAGGGTTTATAGGGTTCTTGGCTGCACTCAGGAGGGTAGCTAAACATTAAACCTTTAGCTGCCTTATTGAGAAACCCAATTAACCCAAGTAAGGATCTAAAGTTACAGTAAAGTACCACAAAGGGTTTTTTGGGTTTAGGGTTTATAGGGTTTAGGCTCAACTGGGACAGCTCAGGCTTATAGGGCCTACTACGGTTTTAATGGGTTTAGGGTTGGGGGTTGAGGGGTTTATAGGGTTTGGGGTTTAGGCTTTAGGGTTTAGGGTAGGGGGAGTTCAGGGGCTCAGGGGTTAAGACGTTAAGGGTTTTGGACAGGGCCCAAGGAACCGAGATCCTCAACCCCTAAACCCTAAACCCTAAACCCTAAACTTCAAAAAGCCTCTAAGCCTCGGACCTCAGCCCTAACCTACCCAGCAAGACTGGACCCAAGAGTAACCTAGGGAAAAAAGGTGCCCGTTTTGAATTGAAGGGGTTACAAGAAAACCCATACCCTAAAAATAAGGACCTACTCTGGGTCCTAGAAGAAACGAGGTTGGCCCGTCATGAGCACGAAGACGGGACAAGCACAACAAGAAAACTCAAGCCCGAACCCAAAACCAAAGCGCAAAAGTCCTCAACCCTAGACCCTCTAGCTAGATGGAGTCTCAACTAGGATGGCCCTTAACACCCTCTGAAAAATATTCCTAAATGGGTGGTAGTAAAATCATGGTCCCGGATCCCTATTATAATACGGCACCTAATATTTAGGGTACCCCAAAAGGGATCATAATTTTGACAGCCGCCCAAATATAAGCCTCTTGAACCCAATGGGTGCCCTTTTTTGCTTAAAGGGGCTTATAAGGGAACCTAGAGCCCCCAAAAAGGGAATAAGGGCACTACTGGGCATCCTAGAATAAGGGAAATCTAAAATGCCCTCAGGGCCTACCTAGTCAAGTATATCATAGACACCCATGGCTTGTGCCGTACCGCGGGGTTGAGGCCACTTGGTAACCCTAGGTTGGAGGCTTGGGGTTCAGGGTTTAGGGTTTAGGGTTTAGGGTTTAGGGTTCAGGGTTTAGGGTTTAGGGTTTAGGGTTTAGGCCTAAGTGCTCCAGTAAGCCCAGAGAAGAAGCTCAAGAAGGTGCTGCAAGTAATCCCAAACACTACACCTTAAACCCTAAACCCTAAACCTCAAACCCTACACCCCAAACCTGAAATCGCACCGAATCCTGTTAACTTGCTGACGGCGCTCTGCCTCCAAATCCACGCAGGGATGCTGGTCTTCGAAGCGGTGTCGAATGCAGACCGCCTGGAGCCACGACTCCGGCCGATTCAGCGGTTTAGATTTGCAGAGTTTAGGGGCTAGGGTTCAGGGTTTATAGGGTTCAGGGTTCAGGGTTGAGGGCTTAGGTTTGTCGAGTTTAGGGTTTGGAGCTTTGGGGCTTAAGGTACTAACGATTGCCAGGAACACCCAAGAAACCCTCAGCCCAAAGGCCCGCTACCCGGCCGAGTTCATCACTACCCAAAGGCTCCTATGTAGTACCTTTTTCGGGTAGTATACTGAAATCCCATTTAGCTAACCCAAAAAGGAACTACATTGGAGCCTTTAGGAAGTTCTAACCGGGGTTTCAAAAGTCAAAAGAAATGGAGACCTGGAGTTAACAACTGGTCGCAACCTTGTTGGACCACTTAACACCCGACCTAGTATACGTGAATCCCCTTAACTAGACCCAAAAAAGAACTACATTAGAGCCTAACCCTAAACCCTAAACCCTAAACCCTAAACCCTAAACCCAAAACCCTAAACCCTAGACCCTAGACCCTAGACCCTAGACACCCTAAACCCTAAAGGTCGGTAGCAACCGTCAGGCCCTTGCCTGGCCGCACGTGCGGCACTGCAGGCGATTCTGCGCCTCATTCTTCTGGGGGCCTAAACCCTAAACCCTCTTTGCAGGTTTAGGGTTTAGGGTTTAGGGTTTAGGGTTTAGGGTTTAGGGTTTAGGGTTTAGGGTCTAGGGTCTAGGGTTTAGGGTTGAGGGTTTAGGGTTTAGGGTTTAGGGTTTAGGGTTTAGGGTTTAGGGTTTAGGGTTTAGGGTCTAGGGTTGAGGGTTTAGGGTTGAGGGTTTATGGTTCACCTGAAGGCTCTGATGTAGTTCCTTTTTGGGCTAGCCAAAGGGCTACCCTCAAAAGGTACCTCATCGGAGTCTTTAGATATTCTTTTTACTGGGAAGTCCTTAGGGGCTTTAGCTTCTATAGGGGTTTAGGTTTAGGGTTTTTTGGTTTCAGGCTGGATCCCCCCAAACTTTGGGGTCTAAGGTTTAGGGTTTAGGGTGAATGCTTAGAAGCTTAATGCTACGGATTGGCGTTGGAGCGTGCCCAAGCTAGATAACACCCGCAATCGCCCTAGTTACTGGAAATTCTCCCTGAACCTGGTAACCCCTAAGCATGCTTCTACTCCCTTCTGTTTTGGATGGGTGAGGTTGCTCGCAGCGGGGCTTCGTGTGTGGGGAGTAGGGCGTACATCAACAGTACCAGGAACACAGTTTTGTCGCTCCTGACGATACAACTTCGACGGAGGACAGCAGGGAACCGAAAGAAGGCTCTACCTAAAGGCTCTAATGTAGTTCCTTTTTGGGTTAGTTAAATGGGATTTTAGTATACTACCCGAAAAAGGTACTACATAGGAGCCTTTGGGTAGCCTGGTTAGCGGCAGAAATACTCCATCTTGGTAATTCCGGCGCAGGACCTGTGCTCTGGAAGTCAAGGAGTCTAAGGGGAAGGGGGTTTGTCCTGGCTCCTCTTGCTGCCTATTCTATGAGCGATGAACTAACTGTCGGCCTGCTGCACTAGGGCGCCTTGTATGGTAATGGGAGCACGAAGCCCTGAACCCTCGAACCTTCTGCGCGAGCCCTGTTGTGAGCAACTTTTCTCAGCAAGCTGTACAAATGCAGCTTGAATCAAGGGCTAAAACTATGGGCCCACTGTTTGCTTCAGTCCCTATAAGCATACCTAAATCCTAAACCCTAAACCTAGACTCCATTTATACCTTCAAGGTTTCCTATACTCTCTCCCTCAAAAGGGTAAAGGCCCATACTTTCGGGGCCCACAAACAAATTTGCTTGTTTTGGGGCCCATACTTTGAACCTTTTGATTGGCGAACTGCTGTGGGGTTGGACCACCTTACAGATTGGGAAGCGATGTGCAGGCGAAAACTGCAGCAACTCGCTGCAGGCTAAGAGCCGTGGGCGCAGAGGGCAGTACGCGGGACTTTAGGCTTCTATGCGGCTTAGGGCCGATAACCCTAAACCCTAAACCCTAAACCCCGAACCCTGAACCCTGAACCCAGAACCCTAAACCGCAGCCCTAGGCCAGGCTCTGCTCAATGATCTCGACACAGCGACCCACAGACTCCCCTGCAGTGAGGAGTTTAGGGTTTAGGGTTTAGGGTTTAGGGTTTAGGGATGAGGGATTAGGGCTCGGGGATTAGGAATGAGGGATTAGGGTTTCGGGCTTGGTGATTAGGGTTTAGGGATTATAGGGTTTCGTGTTTAGGGTTTCGGGATTAGGGTCTAGGGATTAGGGATGAGGGTTTAGTAGTTGAGGAGTTTAGGGGGTTAAGGCTCAAGAGCTTGTAGGGTTCGGCGCTTGAGGATGAACTTGTTGGCCTCCGTTAGCGACGCCGCGCGCAAAGTGCACGACACGACTCAACCCAAGGCCCTCGACCCGAAACCCCGAAACTCTACCCAGAGTAACCTCTATGCCTGGAAAAAGGGAAACCCTAAACCCTAAACAGTTACTCGGAAACATGCACACTTTCATCCAGCTGATGGGAGCTTAACACAGCGGCCAATTTGATGAGCCTGGCATCATTTTGGGTAGTTTAGGGTTTAAGGTTAAGGGTTTAGGGTTTATAGGGTATAAGGTTGCAATATACGCAACACAATTACGGGGACAAGTTGGTAAATCTTTAGCTAGACACCAGAATAGCCTGGGAATAAAATGGGTGCCTTTTTTGGTGTACCGGGGCTGGTAAGGAAACCTCAGCCCTAAGGAAAAAATTGCTCACTCTGGCTCATAACATAGCCCTGGGGACGACATGAACCCTAAAATTGAGGGTTTAGGGTTTAGTAATTAGGGTTTAGGGTTTAGAGGTCGTATACCCTATACTACTATCTCCCATTAAGGTCCATATCTTGGGAAATGTGTTTACCTAAAAGGCTCCTGGCTAGTAATTACCTTTTTCGGGTAGTGTAATTGCTAGACCCCGCTAGCGCTAGCCCAAAAGGGAGTTACATTAGAGATTCAAGGTGAACCCTAAACCCTAAACCCCAAACCCTAAACCCTAAACCCCAAACCCTAAACCCCAAACGCTAAACCCTGTTAGGCTCCTGTCTTACATGCCCAGGCCTCGGCCCATGGCGTCAACCAGCGCATCATGGGCCTTGCGCTCGCGCTCGAGAATGGAGACGGTGTTCCTGGTTCTGCTCAAGGGGGCCTTGAGGGTTTAGGGCCCTAAACCCTAAACCCTAAACCCTAAACCCTGCACCCTAAACCCTAAACCCGAAACCTCAAGCCCTAAACCCTAAACCCAAAGCTTAGGGCTCGGAGGTTCCTGACTTTTCTGGAAGTGGGAGACTCCCTTCATCGTGCCTGCTTTGCAAGTGGGTGTACGGTTTAGGGTTTAGGGTTCAGGGTTCAGGGTTCAGGGTTTAGGGCTCAGGAGTTAGGTTTCAAGAGTCGGGTTGCAGTTGAAATAGCCAGGCCTGTGGATGGTTGCTGAGCTCTTGGCCGAAACCCTAAACTTAACTTCTCGAAAACATGGTCCCTTTTCGGTCCTTGTTATAAAGCGGCCCCTCTATTTACAGAAGTGACCATATAGCAGGAGTTGAACAGGCCAAAGCCCTAAAGACCTGAATCCTTTCCATGTGCCCAAGTGTATATTTACCATGCGGGAACCGCTTTAAAAAGTGTATATGATGCGGGTAGTTCTAGCGCCACCTTTTGGGAGGGTCCTTCTTCGACAGGCGCCGTACGATATAGGGAACCCCACAAAAAGGGGCCCGAATTCATAAGAACTACCCATCGATGGCTGGACAGGCCCTTTTCTGGCTGGTTCTTGGTAGGGAAGGAGGGAATGAGGGCCCTATAGAATCCATGAAAGGGTATATGTAGGGGCCCGATAATTCCCTCAATTCCAACCCTAAACCCCAAACCCCAAACCCCAAACCCTAAACCCCTAAGAACCAGGGGTTTCTTTCCGTCTTGCCAAGGCTCATGACATTCGTGCGAAGCAGGACGTTTGTCTGCTGCTGATCGAACTTCAAAGCTCCGAAGAGGGCCTCGCGAATCGGGGCTTCGGGCTATTTTTCTCTTCGAGCTGCCTGTGGACCTTAGAAGAGAGATTTTAAGTACAGCAATGTAAATATAATTAAAAATATACATAATATATACATCTATATATGTATAATATATATATATATATATGGCACGCTGGTACAACTGCTTATTTTTTCAGGGTAGACATGATCACAGTCTACCCCCCCCCCCCAGGTTGGTGGGACTTCGAAAATGTGGACTAACCCACAACAAACTCATTAGAAAATACAAATAACCTAATAAGGTTTTTGTGTTACGATATATAGTTGGGCTTTTTTCGATTTAGGGCTTTTGGGCTCCCAGGGTTGATCTAGGGCATGAAGTTCCTCGGGGCTTAAGGCTCCACAACTTGCTTTGGGGTTTAGGGTTTAGGGTTTAGGGTTTAGTTTCTATCCTGAAACGGCGACAGCAGCAGTCTTCCCCTCCACAACACTCCCTTCAGCCGTGCTTGAGCAGTAGACATCCCGGAATCTAGGCGCGCGTAAACTGAACCCTAAACCCTAAACCCTAAACCCTAAACCCTAAACCCTAAACCCTAAACTCTAAACCCTAATGTATGTGGGCTCATGGCCACATTGCTGAGAAGCAAAGCACTTGAAGGCATCTACATGGTGCTCCATCGGTTGGGAGGCCGTCTTGTACCCCCCAAAACCCTACACAACACCTGTATAAAGTAATCCTTACCTTACGCAAGGGTGTGCTTCTCGAGCAAGAACTAGGGTACAACTTGCATATGAGAGGAAGTCCGGGATTACACAGGCCGCGCGCAGAGGGTTGCGGTTTTCAGGCTTAGGGTTTGCACGGGAACTGTTTGGCGAGGTGAAGCGACACTCCATGTGACTGATAACGCACTGAAGGCTCTAACGCAGCTCCCTTGCTTGGGCTAGCTATAGTTGGGGGGGGGGGGGGGGGGGGGGGGGGGGCGGGTTTCTAGTATACTACTTGGGATTTTCCCCCTTATACTAGGGACTATCATACTGGGTACTAGAATCCCTATTAAGGACTGCTAGTATAAAAGGGAACATCCCAATATACTAGCGCTAAAATTGTACTACCTAAACCCTAAACCCTAAACCCTAAACCCTAAATCGGAGCCTTAGGTACATAAGCAATCTTGTCTTGAGTTTGTGCCTCCAATTGGAGAAGGTCGGACATGCCGCCATTGGCCTGGCATAGGGTTTAGGGTTTAGGGTTTAGGGTTTAGGGTTTCGGGTTTAGGGTTTCGGGTTTAGGGTTTGGGTTTCGAGGCGGCTCACGGGTATGGGGGTGTTGCCGAGAAAGCGCGGTCTGGATATACTTACCTAGATTGATCCATGTCTGTCGCGGGATGTCGTAGCATTGACCGAGATTAACCTTGATGTTGGGGGTAGCTTGGACTTGGCAAAGTCGTCCTGTACTACTAGAAGGGTTTATTCTGTCGACCCTGAAACTAAAACCTCCCAGTAGCCGACGCTTCGTTCCACCCCCTAAACCTCAAATCTTACCTTCAGGTTCCGAAACCAAACTTTTTGCAACTTATACTATTACAAAACACAAACGTGCAAAACATAGGTTTTGGGGTTCTTGAGGTAGCCACTCCCCCCTCCCCCCCTCCACCCACCCCACGGCCTGTCCATAGGTGATGTATTCAGCTGCAATTCCCCCCAGCGCCACCTGCGGTAAGGACAAAAGGGGGAGTTTGCTGTGTAAGGTTTGGGGTTGGCAGTTTCCCCCTTATACAAACAGTCCTTAATAGGGATTCTAGTGCCCCCTATCTCATCCCGACTAAGGACTGCTAGTATAAGGGGGAACATCCCAAGGTTTAGGGTTTTTCAATTCAAGGCTTAGGGTGCTGCTACATGATTTAGGAGCTCAATCCTACTTGCTGCACACCTAAGCTTAGGTACTTTTCCACACGCACACACGTTGCAAAGCGCGCATCCGGCGATTGATCCCGGCAGGTCACTAAGATGCCACCAAGACTCACAAACAAAGTCATCCTCAGCGGGCGGTAGGCAAACAAGAATTGCTCTCTGTTAACCCCTACCACCGAGCCGAATGCTTTCAAAGGAACAGGGGTTCAATCAAGGGGATATCGGCTGTGGTCACACACCCTACTTTTGCTGCATGAGACACTGCTGACCTCCGGCTGTATACACCCAAACCAACCTTATCTCTCAAGCCATGACTAAACGCTCCACTCCCCATATTGGTTTGGGGTGTAGTGCTGTAATGCGCAGATCTGTGAAGGCCAGAAAAAACATGGGATGAGCTTCGGGTGCTTCGGAATATGCGAACCCTAAACCCTAAACCCTAAACCCTAAACACCCTGAAACCCTAAACTGTGGCCGGACTGTGGAGGGATCACACACCATCTCCCACATCCCACGTCGTCTAACGCCGCTAGCCACTCTATTCCATTTCTGTGGGGACCAAATGAACCCTAAAGTTGGGGTGCCGAACCCCCCGAGCCCCCGGCAAGAGTTTTGCCCGAGATCTTCCCAGACTGCACTTCGCGCTGAATTGCCTGGGGACAGAGCCCTAGAGCCTAAGGGCTTCGGGTGTTCGGGTTTAGGGTTTAGGGTTTAGGGTTTAGGGTTTAGGTTTTGGGTTTAGGGCTGGACCCAGGCATGCCACCGAACAGAAGCAGTCGCCTGCCAGTCTCCCCTCGCAGCTGCAAACTCTACGTCTCTGAACCCTGCATGGTAAGCTCAAGGACAAACGGGGTTCAGGGTTCAGCTAGGGTTCTTGTGCAGTTCATATTCGGAGTGTTCATACTTCTATAATATGGTTAGTTAGTACGATATAGCAAGAAAATGTTGTAACCCCCCCGCCCCCCCCGACCCCCCAAAGCAGAAAGAATACAACCTGGGACGGGAGGTTCAGGCAAGCAGCAAGCAGCTCCCCAGTCCCTCCCTAGACCTAAACCTTAAACCCCAAACCACCAACATCCCAACCTCACAAAACCACACGCCCAAGGGGTAGCATTCCTAAACCCTAAACCCTAAACCCTAAACCCCGGGATCTCCCACAGGCTTAGGGTTGGGGGGGAAAAGGGCTGCAAGCCAAGTAGAAGTGATAGACAACAGATAGGCAACGGGTGACCAAGTTAAACTTGCGACTCTCAATCTGAACTCTAGACTCCAAAACATACCCAGAAGGTCCACTTGTAGTACTATTGTGGCATTACCTAAATCCATGATAATACTACAAACGGACCCTCTGGGATAGATCCTCCACCCTGTTGAATGCAGAACTTTCGGAGCTTTCCCTTTCCCCACCCTACACGCTGACTCCTCCCACTCCCCCTCTCCCACCTTAACCCGCATCGCTAACTAGCTTTGAGCCCAGGACCTCGTCCAGAAAGACCGTTCCAGCCTCCAGGGTTTAGGGTCTCATTTTAGGGGGGGGGGTTCTGCCTTAACAAAAGAAATATGCACAGCGAAGAAGTCCCCAGCGAGACGGCGTGAGACCTGTTGTACCGAAATAAAAAAAAGGTTTAGTTCTACTAGGAACCTAGGAGTAAAAAGGGGTGCCCTATTTGGTTTGAAAGGTCTGGGGAACCCAAAACTAAGACAGGGAACATATCGATTCAGGCACCCTTGTGTCGTGAGCCTGGGCCTCTCTTGCCCCTGTTTAGGGTTTAGGGTTTAGGGTTTAGGGTTTAGGGTTGAGGGTTTGTTAGGGGCTACGTGCAGGTGTTCTTGGGGAAGGGGTGTCGAAGAAAGGTGCATAAGCCAATGTCTTCTAATGCTGCTCCCTCAACTTTTAATTATGGGATTCCTACATAGTACCACATGGACCCTTAACCCTGAGCTCTAAACCCTCCTACACCACAGCTAGCCTAAACCCTAAACCCTATACACCAAGCACACAAGCCACCGAACCCGTGCACCAAACACAAGTCAAACGCCTCATCCGCTAACCCCCCCCCCCCCCCCAAATCTGAACTCCATAAACCCTAAAACGCCCAAACGACCCTACAAAGCCATGAGGGCGTTGCTGAAGAACTACTATTTGCTTAAGAACACCAAACAAAAAACGAAAGACAACAATCCCTTCATTAAGGAAGCACATGTGTTAACCATCTCTTGGGGTCTTGGTAGCCCAGTAACCACATTATGATTTTCTGGCACCCTTTTTTGGGGTTGGTTACTTTATAAGGGAACCTTGAACCAAAAAAAGGGACCCTAAACCCTAAACCCCAAACCCTTAAAAAAAGGGTTCCACTGGCCTACCAAGGGGTCCTTTAGCAAGTAGTAGCTTTGGGTTCAGCGAGCCCGTGTCTGCCAATAGCTGTGCTTGAACCCCGAACCGAACTAACCCTACAAACCCTAAACCCTAAACCCTGCAATCCCTGCGCTAACACTGCTCATTGCAGCGCAGCAATTGCATAGGGGCGCGCCTGAGTTGACATCGAGTTGTACTTGGAGAAGGCTTCCCAAGCACTCAGCGTGTAGGCCTTGTCCAGAAACGCACCCTAAACCCTAAACCCTAAACCTTAAACCCTAAACCCTAAACCCCAAGACCTGTAGGCCCCAGGCCCTATCAACCCTAAACCCTAAGGCCTAAACCTTACCAGCTGCAATCTGCAAGTGTCTGGAGCTCGGGAGCTGCTTAAAGCGAGCGAGGCAAGTACCATGCGGTCGGCAAGCCCCAAACCCTAAACCCTAAACCCTAGACCCTAAACCCCAAACCCAACTTGAACTCACGGGCCAGGCGCTGAGGTTCATTAGCCGGGCGCTCCAAACTGCGAAGTAGTGGCTGACGGTCTTTTGGACAAATCTTTACATAGTCATAGAGACATGGCTTAGGGTTTAGGGTTTAGGGTTTAGGGGTTAGGGTTTAGGGTTTAGGGTTTAGGGTTTAGGGTTTAGGGTTTAGGGTTTAGGGTTTAGGGTTTAGGGTTTAGGGTTTAGGGTTTAGGATTCAGGGTTCAGGGTTTAGGGTTGAGGGTTTCGGGTTTGCTCGACCCAGGAGTAACAGGAATAAAAGGGTACCCTTTTTGGTTTTAAGGGAATTATAAGGGAACCCCAAACCTAAAAAAGGAAAAAACGTGCCGACTTGTGGCCCTATATTCAGCATGTACATAGGCAAGTCTTTTTCCTTAAAACATATGAGAAAGAGAGAGAGGGAGAGAGAGAGAGAGAGAGAGAGAGTTGGGAAGAAGAGAGAGGGGGGAGGGGAGGGACACAGAGACACTTGGATTGGAGTCTTGTTCCTATCTTTCGGCGCTGTGCTTTCAGGTCCCACGCCGGATCCGGTTCCCCAGCGAGAAGCTGCCAAACTCCATAAGTCTACCGAGAGAGTATCCCAGTAAGTCACCAAACGAGGCAAGTCAACCCGAAAAACATTTGCGGGCATTCCCTTTTTTAGAACGTGCACAAGACCACCCCCACTCCGACATGGATGCACAAGTGCTCAAGGGGGTCGGCTCCTGTGGGTTTCGGGCCCCTTTTCTTGCGGTCATGTAGAGAGAACTCTGCCATGTTACAAGGGCATCAGGGGTGGGGGACCCTCTTTTTTTGGGGACTGTATGAAAATTCAGCCTCACTCCTCAACCCTAAACCCTAAACCCGAAATCCTAAACCCTAAACCCTAAACCCTAAACCCTAAACCCTAAACAGAAACATGGTGCTGTTGCCTTCGGCATGATGCCCAGAAGGTAGGCCACTAGGAAGTGCCCGGCCTGGTGGAGGGTGTGGGGTTCAGGGGCTTAGGGTCTCGGGTTCTGGGGGTTTGGGGGTTCAGGGTTTAGGGTTTAGGGTTTAGGGCATACGGGGGTTCAAAGTTTAGGGGCCGGGTTGGGTGGTTCATGCTTCGGACATTTCGGGTGTTCCAGCCTCATGCCTGGCCACGCGCTGGGGATACCTCAGCTGGGTGATATACGGGCCTGAGTAACTAGAATATATTTTTTTTTTTTTTTGGGGGGGGGGGGGGGTATTATACTAGAATTATAAAGGGACCAGAATATGGGAATCCTATTCGTATTTATTCCGGCCCCTATATGAGGTGGCCCTTGGATGCTTCTAGAAAGCTGCCTTTCGCACATTCCTGGATCTACATAGAGAAGCCTTGATAATTAGATTTGGGGGGGGGTACTATAGTATAATTGTTAAAGAGACCAAAAGGGAATACTACTAGTAACTGTTCCGACCCCCATATTACATAGGGTTTCCCTCGGGCCCCTATAAACCCGCAACCCCTACACCCAATACCACAACCCACAAGCCTAAAGGGCTTAGGGTTGAGGGTTTACCTTAGTAACCCAAAACCTACTCTTCTGTTGGTTTACCTAAGAATCCGATAAAGAGGTTAACAAAAAGAGGAGCCTACGAAAAATGTAGGTTTAGGGTTTAGGGTTTAGGGTTTAGGGTTTAGGGTTTAGGGTTTAGGGTTTAGGGTTTAGGGTTTAGGGTTTAGGGTTTAGGGTTTAGGGTTTAGGGTTTAGGGTTTAGGGTTTAGGGTTTAGGGTTTGGGGTTTAGGGTTCAGGGTTTCGGGTTGAGGGCCTTCACAGGCCAGGACACTCAGAGTTGAACCATCGTCCCAGGGAGTCGACAACTAACAGCTCGCCTTGGTCTGTGGTTCTGTGCTTTCTGCGGGGTCTCCCCCCCCCCCCCCCCCCCCCCCCCCCTAAAACCTAAAACCCCCCCCCCCCCCCCCCCCCCAAAAAAAAACCTACCCTACACCGAAACCCTAGCCCTAAAGCCCTAAGCCTAATCCCTGCGCCCTAAGCCCTAAACCCTCACCCCCCCCTCCCCACCCCCCCCCCCCCCCCCCCCCCCCCCCCCGAAACTACCATTAGCTTCAGAAACCGCCCAACCAAACAAATTGGATAAGAATCCCCTGTATTGCGCTTATCAGGGGGAATGTTTTGCTTTTCGAGGGCCCCCAAAACAGGTAGCCTACAAAAAGTCGGTGTTGGGTTCTTAAGGCAAGGCCCAAACTCCTAATGCCCAAAACCCCTACCCCCCAGACCCTTGCTAGGATGGCCCTTAAAACCCTCTGAAACATGTTCCTCAATATGATCCTCTTAACCCAATAAGGGGAAAATAAAGTGTCCCAAGGGCCTAGCGGCCCAAATGCTTCACATCCTTTTCAACTTCAGGGGGAAGTCTCGCATTATAGACCGGGTTTGCAGGGATCTCCTTCTGCCCACGCGCTACAAAAAGAGGAACCATCGAAAAACCTTAAACCCTAAATCCTAAACCCTGAACCCTAAACCCTGAACCCTGCACCAGGGAAGTGGCCTGATTTCTGAAGCCCGAAGCCACGCAGCTCCACTGAGCCCAACGCCGAATCCATTGTTGATGGCCTGCTTGAAGGTGCATGGGTAGTTCTAACCAGGGCTAGAAGCAGGCTTATGAGTGAGTTATAAGTAGGGTGATAAGTAAGGTTATAAGAACCCTAAAAAAGGGCATAAGCAGTTTTGTTTTTTGTAGTTGCCTTACTTGTAACAAAAACTTTTCATGAACCTCCCAAGCAGGTCTCCCCCCCTGAGCCCTGAATCGTGCCAGAGCACGAAGCTCCCTAAGCCCAAACCCAGAAACCCAGACGAACCCTGACCCCAAAACCCCAAACAAAAACAGCACACAGGTGCTTTGAATTTGAGAATGCACCCTGCGTCACACCTGGTCCAGGAAGAGGGTCAGAATAGTCAGCAGCGCCAGGAACACCACAAACCCAGTCCCTGCGCTTAGATACTCGGGCTGTGGGGGTTTTTGGGCCCTAAACCCTAAACCCAAACCCAAAACCCTGACCCGGAAACCCTAAACCCCAAACCCCTGCGTTTCGGGTTTATTGGGACTTAGGGGATTGGGAGGTTGTCACTGCGGGCGAAAATCTTGAAACTCGGTTTAGGGTTTGGGGTTTAGGGTTGCGTATGGCTTACTTTCGGATTGACGAACATGGGGTGCTGGACTGTGGGCCCGACGGCCATCGGTCATGTCTGTGAGTCGCAAGTGGACATGGCCCTACACCAATTTTACCCTAAACAAAACCCTTGAACCCTAAACCAGAACAGTAAACCCTGCAACCTGGGAAAGAGAGGGTATGTTCAGGGAGCACCGGCAGGTGACCTTCAAAACGGTCTCCTAAAAGGAAAACATGGCTTAAGAGTGCCATACAAACAACTAGCAGCCCCCTTGCCCCCTTGCCCTTCGGGTACAGACTCCCCCCCCGATAGGACTCTGCCCATGATAGGAGCCTCCTGAAATTGGCCCTTTTCAAAGTGTGGAATTTAGCATTCGGGCTGCAGTAGGCCTGAAGTGGAGGGCCTAACGGAAGTCACAGAGGATCCTACATCGTTTGACCGGCCGGAGCAATCCTAGGGATAGGATTGCGGGGACCCTTGGGGATATAGACCCTCTGAATAAGGTCCCTGTTTAAGCGAGCCAGAAGACGTTTAAGAAGGGTTCCCTTTTAAGAGCCCCCTGTATCCTACCTAGGAAATCCTAAACTTCCTAAACCCTACCTAACTCCTCCCTAAACACCTAAACCACTAAACCCCTAATCCCTAAACCCTCAACCGTTTCGACTGGGTGTGTTGCGAAAGTTTCAGCCCTGAACCCTACAGGGTGTAGGGTTTAGGGTTTAAGGGGCTTTGGGGGTTAGGGCTCACAGGCCACTCTGCCCAGTAAGACCACCTGGCTTGAAGAGTAGGATGAAGATGGCACCACCAACAGCTGCAACTCAGCGGGGGAGCTGTGAGTGCAGGGAGTTAGGCTGAATCCACTGTATGACAGCACGGTGGAAACACACACTCCCTTAAGCCCAACTGCTGGTTCCTGTTTCTGGGTACCTAGTCTTCTCGTTATACATTGTTCCAGCCGGAATTGTTAATTTCAGACCGCTCCTAAGCCCCAAACCCTGAACCATACACCCCTAAACCCCAAACCCTAAGCCATACTTACACCCTAAACCCTAAACCCTAAGAGGGGTCGCTTCCGTCGAGCGACAGACCCCGAACGCTCGGCCGAGGGCCTTACAGCCCGAAAAGAGAAACGGAAAGGTGAGGGTTAAGCCTCACCGTCTGTCCTGGACAGGCCAACGGACATCGGCCTTTTTTACGACAACGTCAGTACTCGGCTAAGGGATGGCCGGCACCCAGACCACCTTTAGCGTAGCTAAAGTATAACCCCAAATCCCCTTACCTCTGGGGTGGTTGAAGGGTTTGCCGGGCCCCCCCCCCCCCCCGGGGTCCCCCTGGCCCCTGCTAGCTGGATTCCTGGACCAGGAGGCTGGCGAGGGGTCCAGGCAGGCTGGTTGCTCAATTTCGTGATTTTGGGCCAAAACGGCCCTTTAGGTCGGGCGGCCAAAGGGCCCGGGCCAAGGGCCCCCGGCGCAAGGGCCCCGGGCCAAGGGGTCCGCCAAGGGCCCCCCCCCCAAGGGCCGCCCGGGCCAAGGGCGGCAAACAACAAAGAATTTTCTTGGCACCCCGCGCCAAAGGGCCCCCGGGCGAAGAGGGCCGTACCATCAATGGAAAAATTTTTTCTAAACTGGAATCGATGGTTTTGCGCACCCCTCCATTTTACACCAGACCCCGGGACCTGGAAGGGCCGGATTCAGGGCTAGAGGAAGGCCCCCCGCGCCAAAGGGCCCCCGGGCAAAGAGGGCCGTACCATCAATGAAAAATGGTTTTTTTTTTAACTGGACTCGATGGTTTTGCGCACCCCTCCATTTCACACCAGAAGCGCCAGGAAAGCCCAGGAAGCCCCCAAGAGGCGCCAAGAGCCACCAAAAGGCTTCAAAAGCTTCAAGAGGCCCCCAAAAAGAAGGGGGACCACAAGATTTGTCCGTGCCCACAATGAAAAATGCGATTTTTGAATATTGAAAACGATGGTTTTAGGCACCCCTGCCCGCAATGAAAAATGTTGTTTTTTAGTACTGAAATCGATGGCTTTGGGCACCCCTCCATTTCACCCCAAAAGACCAGGAAAGCTCCAGGCGGGCGACGTGCCGAAGGCCCGAAAAGGGCCGAGGCTACCCCGAACCCCAGCTTAAACCCTAGCACCGCAAAAACCTTCAAGCAAATAAGGGCCTCTATGGGCCCTAACGTGCCGAAGGCCCGAAAAGGGCCGAGGCTACCCCGAACCCCAGCTTAAACCCTGGCGATTGAAATACTCATTGGCGAAAAAAATTAATAGGTTCCCTGACCTTCAAATGAATAAAGCCTCTACGGCCCCTGACATGCCGAAGGTCCGAACAAGGCCCCGACAGACCCCAAGAGCCACCAAAAGGCTTCAAAAAAAAACAAAAGGCCCCCTAAAAGAAGGGGGACCCCAGGATGCCCGTACCCCCTATGAAAAATGCGATTTTTTGGTCCTTCATTTTACCCCGGAAGGGCCAGGAAGCTCCCAGGAAGCCCCCAAAAGGCCCCAAGAGCCACCAAAAGGCTTGAGGCCCTTAAAGAAGGGGAATCCAGGAGCAGGCGCAAAGGGTTTCCCTGACCTTCAAATAAATAAGGGCCTCTACGGGCCCTGACACGCCGAAGGCCCGAAAAGGGCCGAGGCTACCCCCAACCCCAGCTTAAACCCTAACAGCGCAACTTTAAAAACATCAAAGCAAGCATCAGAGCACAAGAAAATAAATTCCATAAACCCTAAACCCTAATAGAGTATAGTTTGGGTGGCCGGGGTGGGTTGACGGGCAACGCGAGCGCGCGGCCCGGGGTGTTTCACACCCGAGCGCGCGCCCTCCCCTGACCCTAAACCCTAAACCCTAAACCCTAAACCCTAAACCCTAAACCCTAAACCCTAAACCCTAAACCCTAAACCCTAAACCCTAAACCCTAAACCCTAAACCCTAAACCCTAACCCTAAACCCTAAACCCTAAACCCCAAACCCTAAACCCCAAAAGCCACTAAACTTCCTTTCAGCCCGTGGGCGCCTCAGCAGCATCGTTGAGGCTGTCGGCGGGTGCTCAGGCTAGGCCCCAGAGTTTCTGCAGGAATAGGTCAGGGGCACCCCCTTGTTTTGCTGAACTCTAAACCCTAAATCCCTAAACCCTAAAACCTAAACGCTAAACCCTAAAGCCTAAACCCTAAGCCCTAAAAACTAACAGGGAATAGGTGTCCTCTCCGCGTCCTAGGATTGGCTTCTGGGCTCCACTGCCCTCGAACAACATACTAGTTCAAGTCAGGTTCCCTTTCACGTTCCCTAAAAGGGTAGTTTAGGGTTTAGGGTTTAGGATTTACGTAGGGTTTAGGGCTTAGGGTAAGTCTAGCGTTTAGACTTGAGGTGTGAATTCCTTGAGTTCGTAAGAACTTGTGAGACAAAGGGAAACCGCCGCAAGCGAGGCACTTCCAGTCAAACCCATGCGGATGGTGTCCAAAGTGCTGTCCTTCGGGTTCCTCGGCGCCCTAAACCATGTAGGGTTTAGGGTTTTAAACCCTAGACGCGAAACATAAAGCTTAGATGCCTTGAACAGTTTCTCGGATTTTCGGGCAGGTTGCTTCTCTCTTTTCTTTTCTTGGCTGCACTTAGGAGGCTAGCAAAAAAATCAACTTTTAGCTGCCTTAAAGTAAGAACCCCAATAAACCCAAAAAGGCTAAGGATCTAAAGTTACAGCAAAGCACCACCAAGTTGTGAGGGGGGGGGGGGTCTTATAGGGTTCGGGGGTGCATCCTAGGTTGGCTTCATTGCAGGGCTCTTTCTTAAGGTTTCTGGTGGGGGTTTGGGCTTTGGGAGGGCTTCAGGCTTCTGGGATGAGGTTTTGGGCTTAGGTCGGCAGGGGGCTTAGGGTTTAGGGTTTAGGGTTTAGGGCTTCTGCTATCACTCCCCCTCCCCCCCCCATCTTGAAACCGAAGCCCTGAATCCTAAATGCCAAATCCCGAGCCCTTGGTCCTGAACCCCACAGCCCCTCAACCTCCACGCCTCTACATCCCTGAACCCCTAACCCTTAACCCTGAGCCTCTCGAGTTTAGGGTCTAAGGCTTTGAACCCGGATTTCTTGCTTTGGAGCTTCATTGCTTCATATAGTGTCCAGGGATTGACGGCTTAGGTCTGGAGTGTATTTAGGGTTCAGGGGTGTAGGGTTTAGAGTGAGGACCCGATCGTTCGAAACTTAAAAGGGTGATGGGTAACTAGTTGTAGATAGGGCAGCATGTACCTGAAGCAGACTACAATAACTACAGCTTGTTCAACTTGTGAGTACCCGCTCTCCTTCAAATATGCCCTCAACCGCAAACCCTAAAAAGTTACCCATTGCTACCCTTAGCCCCCAAACCTTAAAAAGCTACCCTTTGCTACCCTTAACCCCCCAAAACCTCAAAAGCTCTCCATTGCGCCCCATGGCCGGCACACCTTGCAGTGCTCATATCCTGCCCACGTGGACCTTTCTTTTCTTAGCCCTGGAAGTCGTAGCCTTTGACTTGCCTGGGTGCTCATGTCGTCCCCACCTGTATCGCTGAGCTGCCCAATGTGCACGAAAGGGAGTGCCACACAAGAGTCTGTTAGGGCCAACCACATCTGGCACATCTGTGCTCCTCGAAGTTGCTTGTGCATGTCGGAGGAGTGGTGCCGCTGTAACCACCTTGCCCTGGGCCTGGGGTAAGAGGGTGCTGACGGTCCAGCCCCGTTTCGATTTGTTGCTAAGGGGTAAGGGTTTAGGGTTTAGGGTTTAGGGTTTAGGGTTGAGGCTTTGCTGTAGCTCTTGCGGGGGTGGGGGAGGGGGGAACCTTTGATGGACCGAGGATCAGAAACTGAGTCGCGTCCACGCCGTTGTCCTTCATTTCCTCGTGGCAAGGATGAGTACTTAGAGGTTCATGGTACTTATTAACCAATTATATAACAAAAACTTATAACCCACTTTTAAGCCCCTTAAGTACCCTAACAAGGATATAAGTACATTTTTATGTACGGTTATAATTGGTACCTCCAAGTAAGCTCACATCGAATGGCACAACAGGGGAAGACAGATAGTAGAGCTCATTCTAGGTTTTACGGTCTCGGGTTCTCGGCTGGTGACAGGAGATGGAGATTCCTCCTAACCCCTAGACCCTAAACCCTAGGATTTCAGCGCCAAACCCTAAACCGTAGACCCTATATAAACCCTAGGATTTCAGCGCTTAAGGCTCAAGAATCCCCTCCTTGCCACCCAAGTGGCCTGTAGCGAATACAAGCGTTTCGCAACCTGGCAGACAGAACGCCGCGACCCCTACACCCTCAACACTACACCCGATGAACCCTGTAAAGCCCCTAAACCCTCTAAACCCTATACACCCTAACACCATTGAAATCCTAAGCCCTGAACCCTTTTCAAATCCTAAACCCTAACCCTAAACCCTAAACCTTTTGAAACTTCAAAGCCCTAAACCCTAAACCCTCAACCCGAAACCTTGAGCAACTTCGAAACCCTAAACCCTCAACCCTCAACCTTTTGACACTTCGAAACCCTAAACCCTAAACCCTACACCCTAAACCATAAACCTATTGAAACTCCAAAACCCTCAACCCTCAACCCTAAACCCTAAACCCTAAACCTCTTGAAACTCCAAAACCCTAAACCCTAAACCCTCCTAAACCCTAAACCCTAAACCCTCCTAAACCCTAAACCCTAAACCCTAAACCCTAAACCCTAAACCCTAAACCCTAAACCCTAAACCCTAAACCCTGCAAAGACGGTGCACCTTCCGCTCTCCGGCACCGAAGCCGCGCAGCTGACTTCGGAGTGAGGTGTCGAGCCTGGGGAGGCCCTGGGTTTAGGGTTTAGGGTTTAGGGTTTAGGGTTTAGGGTTTTGGGGCTTAGGGTGTAGGGTGTAGGGTTTAGGGTTTAGGGTGTAGGGTTGAGGGTGTAAGGTTTAGGGTGGACGGTTCAGGGTTTAGGGCTTAGGAGGTAGGGTTTTTGGGGTTGTCAGACCTTGAACTACATAGGGGTCGTTGAAAGAGACCAAAACTCCTCAAGGAACGCAGGCTTTAGGATTTAGGGCTCTGGGTTGTAAGTTTTAGAGACCTTGCGTTTGCCTTTTTTACAGGGGTCCTTACCTATACTCCCCTTAGAAGTAAACATAATGTGTTTACTATCATCTTGGGTTTTATAGAAACAAGAAATAGTTCCCAAGGGGGATATAGTACTGTGAAGAATGGTTTTAGACGACCTAAACCCTACACCCTAAACCCTAAACCCGAGACCCTAGACCCTAAACCCTAGACAATAAACCCTAAACCCTAAACCCTTTCCCAACCCTATGCCGTATCCTGAACCCTACTGGACTGTGCAGATTGATGGGCTTGGGGGTGTGTAGCGTGTTGTCGCCCCGGCATCTTTCAAGACTTAGGAAGTCTCAAGCCGGTGTGCCAGCCGAAATTATCTGTATATTTGTATAGTTGCATAGCGATCTACATATTACATCTGTCTGTCGATGTCTATACACCTATCTATCGATCTATGAAAAAGCATGTGTGTTACCTGGCCCCACTTGCTCCGGCTTTCCCGGTTTCCTACCCCCTGTCCCCCTTCCTGCCCCACACCACGATGTTGGGTCCCTCAAGTTGCATGGCCGCATTGAAAAGGCAATGCAGGTGTTAAAACAGTAAATAAGTAGACTGTGTAGATGTGTATATATACATATATATATATATATGTGTCTGTACATATACCGGCTCTGGGTCAACGGGTCCCATCCGTGGGTGACCTTCTGAAACCCAAAAATCTCCAAACCCTAAACCCTAATAAGCCGAGGTACAGCTTCATGACGTCGTCTTGCACCTGCGGTGAAGAGACTTCGGAGCTTGTACCTGGCTTACCTGCACTTTCATGGGTGCGTAACCGTGGAGCTGCGTGGGAAGTTCCAACCGTAACCCTAAACCCTAAACCCTAAACCCTAAACCCTAGAAGCCTACCTAAAGTCCTCAAAGGTTGCGAGTGCTACGCTCAAGGTGGACTTTGCGCCTGCACTCGACTTCTGGTCGACTCTTCCGCCACCTCTGCCTCAACCAATCGCCTCCAGCCAGTGTTTGGGGTTTGGGGTTTGGGGTTTGGGGTTTGGGGTTTAGGGTTTAGGGTTTAGGGTTTAGGGCTTAGAGTTTGGGGTTTAGGGTGTTTTGAGCTGAGCTCGGGTTTAGGGTTTAGGATTTAAGCTTTTGAGCGGCGGAGCTGTAATACACATACTTTCTTTTATGCGCGGAGAGAGAGAGAGAGAGAGAGAGAGAGAGAGAGAGAGAGAGAGAGATAGAGGGAGAGAGAGCCAGGCTCTTGAAATTCCATGCTATGCCCTGTTTTAGAAGTTTCTCGCTCTTTTCCTAGAGACTAGCTCATGCCCTCTTTCTTGCATGCTCTCGCCATGTGCATCTTGTAGATATTTTCACATCTCTGCAACCTGTCACGCAGTACTTGTGCGGGGAATGCAGAAATGGTGTGTGTGTATATCGTTTTATCTACATATATGTATGTACTTATTTACACATGATCTAGTTCACTGTTTTCAATACAGTGCATATGTGCTCCCGGGCTGGTAACACATGATATCCCTGTGGTTGCATGGCAGGTTTAGGGATTCGGGTTTCTCCTGGGTTCAGGGTGTGTCACAGGTTTCGGGCTAGGCTTTTGGGTTTACGGTCGGGTTGAGGGTGTAGGGTTTGCTGGCTTTTGCTCTGTCCCATCCCCCGGTTTACAAGTGTATGGTCCAGCCCGGCAGCCCAAAACCGGCCTAAGCAATCGGTCAAGCTCCTGCAGCGAGCCTGATGACATTGCCTCCGTTCGCGTCGGTTTAGGCTTTGGGGCACGGAAATTGTGTTGTCGAACTGGGGAAGGCCAGTAGGGGTTAGGGCGCAGGGGATGCTGTGGGAGGTGCCCCCCCATCTGATCCCTTGAAGGGCCAGTATGGGAAGATAAGGTATAGCTCATTCAAGTCCCGACACTAAGACGAAGAACAAGGGAGTTCAAGTAAGGTACATATGGACCCTACTTGCAACTGGTCCTGGTGTACATGGGGTATAAAAATTGGGGTGTTCAGGGTATGGCTTTAGGGCGTATGCATGTGCTTTTGCGTTCCCCTCGGTTCTCATGGGCATTGCTTTGGAACAGGCAAACGGGCCCTCTTGCCGTTCCAATGCATTCCGTTCCTCGGCGTGTTCAAGCGTGTGATATGATGTGGTCAGTTCTCAAAATTATGGTCCCGTGTTGGGTGTCCTAAATATAAGGGGCTGCCTGAGAATAGCAACCCCAAGAAGGGACCATGATTTAGACATGTGACCAGATAGGGTGCGTCAACAAAAACTCCGATAGGTGCCCCATAAACAAGGACGTATAGGAGCCACGGTGAAGAAGCATGGCAAGACCCTAAACCCAAAACCTTCTCCTACTATTTGCTCAAGAACCTCAACAAAGCACATGTCCCTATTGTACCCTCATAAGAAGGGACTTGTTTTTTTCTTTTTTTTTTTTTTTTTTTTTTTTTTTTTTTTTTTTTTTTTTTTTTTTTTCATTTTTTCTGGGGGTTTAAGCAAATAGTAGTAACCTTATTTTCTGATCGAGCATAAGCCGACACCTCAACTCCACACGAGACTAATCCCCTCAAAGCTCGCAGCGCCTAAGGACAACCTCCACCTGAAGCACGAAACCCCTATGGCCCCAAAGCCCTGACCCTGAATCCCTAAACCCTCTCTAAACCCTAAACCCTAAACCCTAAACCCTAAACCCTAAACCCCTAGCCGGGTCTTCGGAGCTGGGTGGCGGAGCATTTTAGGGTTCGCAGGCTGGTTTCAAGGTTCAGGTCCGTCAAGAGTATGAGGGTCTCAGGAGGGCTTTAGTGGCCAAATCGGAAGGTTTTGTTTTCTCGAAAAGCCCAGACTTCTTAAAGCCTTCTGCAGAAACCTCCTCTCTCGCCTTCACGCGCGTGCGGCCGGCGCGCGCCTGCCTGGCCGCTGCGACGACAGTGGCGGCCTCGAGGCTAAACCCAGAAGCCCCGCACGCCCTTTCAGGGTTTAGGGTTTCTGGTTTAGGGTTTAGGGCTGTTCGGCGCAGGGATTATACAGCCCAAATGGGCCATCAACTCTCAAACCTGCTGCAACTTATCTTATGGCTTAGAGGAATAGTATGATCGGGCCAGCCATTTGCTAGAACACTTGTCGGGTTCAGGTTACTGTTTATATCTTAAGAACCCAAAACGTGCTTTTATTTGTAGGCTACCTAAGAAGCCAAAAAAACATGGAGGGTTGTATAATAAGAGCCTGCAAACAATGACAAGTAGGTTTTGGTGCTTCAGGTGGGCTCTAGGGTTGCACAGGTACAGGGACGGTTGGCAAGGACAATCTGGATCACGTTCTTTAGCTCGTCATAAATAGGCCAAACGACACCGTGTCACCTCTGTATTGAGGCGCCTGCAGCTTGAATTTTGTCAGTGTCACAGATGGCAGCGAACCAATACTCACGGGCAATCATGGCCACGCAAAGAGTGCCTCGTATGGGGTATCGGGTATAGGTTAGTTTAGGGTTCTCGGGTTTCAGCAGTCTGTCCAGGATACGGGCTTTTGGTTTAGGCTTGGGGTTTGGATAGCCTTGGGCTTCGAACACTAAGTAGCTCTGGCGACGCCTGCCGGAAATCTGACGTCGCGATGGGACGGTGGGACCCCAAACCCCGACCCGTAAATTGTGTGGGCTGAGGGTGTAGGGTTACAACCTGGGGCACGGACTGCAACTGCTGTGGACTCACGGACGCCAACCCATGGCGCTCCCCCATGCTCCTGGCAGCACAGACGCCGCGAAAAAGGTTAATTAAGGTTTGAAGTTTAGGCCCTAATTAGGGTCCTGGATAATGCTTGAGGGCTTTGGGTCTGGGTTTGGGGTGCCGCCACCACATGTAGGCCTCCAAACAACAGAAGTCAGCATGATTCGTTTCCTGTTGTCCGCTGACTTAACATTGAGACCCCCTCCAGGCTACCAGGGTCCCCAATAAACCCCAAACGTGACGGCAGAAAAGTCTGAGGATAGGGTAGCAGAAACCCTGATCCCCAAACCTTACAACCTTGCAGTAAAATCTGGGGGTTTGCGAACATGGGGGGTACCGATTGTGGGGGTCCCTTTAAGGGGAGATTCTATTCTATTCGGAGTAAGAAAAGGGTACCCCTATTTTGGGAAATGCCCATATCTTCCTCATGCTGGGCTTAATAGGCGGTAATTCTCTGTGACTTGACCGAGCTGCGCGACTAGGTGCCTGCTACCCTAAACCCTGACGCTTCAAGACCCCAAACCCCAAACCCCGAACCTTAGACCCTAAATCCTACATCTTAGATCCTAAACCCTTTCACCCTGAACCGAAAAAACCCTAAACAGTTTTCGGCCAAGCCCTAAACCCTACCCCCCAAACGCCCAAAACCCTAACCCTGACACCTAAACCCTAAAACTAGACCCTGTAAACCCAAAACCCTAAACCCCAAACCACCCAAAACCCTAAACCCCAAACCCCAAACCCTAAACCCCCAAGAGCCCAAGAAGCTCCTGTGCGCGCGCCCGAGGCAGCAGCGGCCTCGGAACCGGGGTGGCAGGCGCTGCAGGCGCTGCCGTGAGCTGGAGCATGGAGTCGAAGCCTGTCGGTTTAGGGTTTAGGGTTTAGGGTTTAGGGTCTAGGGTTTGGGGTTTGGGGTTTAGGGTTTAGGGCTATTGCAGCCTCAGGCGTGTTTGTCAGGGTTGTCGGTTCGAAGTGATGTTGGTTTTGTTTGGGGCTGGGCTATTATACGGATTTGCGACCAGCTGTTTTTGGATGCGTAATACAACCTAGACTAGACCTTAAAATGTGTTACATGTATGTATGCGCGTGTGTATATATATAGATATACTATGAATACATACCATATAAACATGGGTTCCCCCGCTACCCGCCTCTTTTCAAATCCCCAAATGTTCCTCCCAGAAGTAACCCTTGAGGTTAGTTAAGGGGGGAACCCAGGGGGGGGGGTGGTATCCCAAGATATAAACAATCCACACACATGCAAAGGGCTTGTTTCCCTACCCTCAGTGTGGGGTTGTTGTATTCCAAACTATACAGACTCTTCTCCTCGCCCCTCGCCGGTATCTTATCCCAGAGAATCTCCAGAGTGTCCCTGGAGTGCCCAACACCAGAGTGTCCCTGGACTATCCAATGCCCCAAAAGAGTGTCCCTGGAGTGCCCAACCCCTGAGTGAGCTCGCAGATTCCAAGCCTGCAGGCTGGGGATGTCCGAAGTAAAATAGGGCTTATGTTTAGACTGATTGATGTATAGCTCCTCCCGCAAAGTACCCACGCCCTGTGCTGCAATCTCGACTTGCGCATGAATGCATAAAAGAGACAAACAACGCACCAAAGCAAGAAACTCAAGCCCCAGAAAAAAGAACACGGTTGCAGACAGCATTCCTTCAAAGCCCCAAACACATACATGAAGTAGGGTACATAATTCTTGTACCCCCAGAAGGACACAAGGTATATACACTCACCAATATTGAAAAGGAACCTTCTATACACTCACCAAGAACAGTAATATAAACCCTGCTTCACATCAAATAAGGCAGACTGCGCGTCCAGGCAAAGAATGGCAGGTCGAAAGGCGTCCCGATTCCGAATATTTTTTTGGGCCAGTGCGCGCCAACAACGACTGGTCTGTAGATTTTATAGGATTTCGAGGTCAGGGAGTAGGGCCCATGGTGTAGGTAAATCCCCAAAAAAAAACCCTAAACCCTCAACCGGACAGGAAAGCTAGCGAATCCAAGAACAACTTCAAGCTCCGAAAGGTTCAGAGGTTCTAGCAGCCTCCAGCCACCAGCAGACGATGCCACCACGGCAGCGCAGAAGGGTGTGGGGGCACCACAACTAATGCAATCTTGCTGGATTTGTTTCTTCCAGAGCGCCAAGGCTAAATTCAACAATGAACTTCGGCTGCGGCCCCTACTTTGAGATACCTCTTGGGGGTGTAGCAGGGTTTAGCATTGGCTTCTCCCTCGCTATTGTGCTCAAGCCACGCTGCGGCAGTCAAGGGACATAATCGAATCAGGAACCCTAAACCCTAAACCCTAGACCCGAAAAGAAAGCCACTGGTTCAGAGGTCCGCATGTCGCGGCCAAAGCCTTGATGAAACCCTAAAGCCTGTCAGCCCTAAAGGAAACCTGAATCCTTCACCCTATTACCCTAAACCCTAAACCCGAAACCCGAAGCCCAGAAAAAACGGAGAGGGAGTGGGGGGGGAGCCTCCCAAAATAGAGTTTGGGGTTTAACGTCGCCTTTTTTGTGTGGATACCTATACGGTGTAGCATTTTTGGGGAAGTATATTCGGGCTACCCCCCCCCCCCCCTCCACCCCTCCCCTTCCCCGCCCCTAAACCCTAAACCCTAAACCCTAAACCCTAAACCCTAAACCCTAAACTTTAAACCCTAGACCCTAAACCTTAAACCCTAAACCCTAAACCGTTCAGGGGGGTTAGGACTGAGACTTCGGGCTGAACCCCCCAAAGCCCAATCAGGATTTAGGGTTCTGGGTTTGGGTGTTAGGGTTTAGGGTTTAGGGTCTCGGGTTTAGGGTTTAGGGTTTAGGGTTTAAGGTTCTGGGTTTGGGTTTTAGGGTTTAGGGTCTAGGGTCTCGGGTTTAGGGCTTGCAGCCTTAATCCCCAAACCCGTACACGCTAGCACCCTCACGCCGTTAACCCCTTAAACCCTTAAAACCCTTAAAACCCTTAAAACCCTAAACCCTAAACCCCTGAGCACTGAGAACCGCCCTCGAGATCCTGGGGCTGGGAACACTGAGAAGCGCCCGGCAGTTGGGCCTTTGGGGGTGCCACAGTCTCTGTTGGCCGGGGGGTGCGGGGTAGTTTAGTGTTTAGGGTTTAGGGTTTACGGTTTAGGGTTTCGGGCTTAGGGTTTAGGACTTTTTAGGGTTTAGGGTTTTTTCAGGGTCAGGGTTTCGGGTTTCAGGGCTTCAGGTGTTGAGAGTTCTGGGGTTTCGGGTCAGGGGCCAGCTGGGGTAGTGGGGGCACAAACACACACCCTTTGTAGGCTCTTAGGGCTTTAGGGTTTCGGGTTCCGGCTTGCGGGTTTTTGGGTCGCTTTTGTTGAGGTTGGTGTGGCTGGCGGAGAGGTCTTCTTCTGCCAAAGGACATGGCGTTCAGGCTCTCGAGATACGCAGCAGCCGGGCTGAGGGTCAGGGGTTTGGGGCAATTTGGGGTTTAGGGTTTAGGGTTTAGGGTTTAGGGTTCAGGGCGTAGAAGTTAGGGCTGGCAGCAAAGACAGGGCAATGAAGCAACACCCACCGATGTCACCACACGCCTCCCCACGGTCCGAAACCCAAATAAACCCTGAACTCTAAGTGCCATTGAGTTCGAGAGCACCCTAGAAGCAACTCCATCGAATGAAGATAGGCTTTAGGGCTTAGGGTATTGAAGACTTGCGGATGCAGTAAGGGGGTTTAGGATAGGGTTTAGGGTATCCTTCTTTCCATGAAGTCTTTACCACGGGAATACTCCAGGAGAAGATTGAACCGCAACAGCCCTCAACCCCACACCCCCAGGCATGACTCCGCTTGCCAGGTCACGCTGCGCACTTTTCCGTGCGTCTCACAGGACTGGGTACCTTTGCAGGCGCTAGCAAAGACTCCTGGATGTTTAGGGGCTTTCTGTTTAGTTCCCTATACACGAGCCGTATGAAGCCCTAAAAGCAAACATCTAGGGATGTGGGGTGTAGGGTGTGGCCAAGGCCCACCAGATTGGCACGTTGAGCCCAAAAATAGCACCCTCTTGACGTCAAGAGAAGGGCAAGATCGAGATATCCCAGGGGTCTCTTAACCCTAAACCCTAAACCCGAACACGATGGGAGGCACAAGTTCGTGGCGGGGGGGGAGGGGGGGGGCCTTAGGGTTCGATCCTAACCATGTTCATCAGCCCTCCCCTATAACCCTGTAGGGTTTAGGGTTTAGGTTCTTATACGGGTTCTAGGGGTTGATGACTATTATGGTTATTATTGTTATTATTATTATCACTATTACTATTCTTATTGTTATTTAGTTTTTATTTCTTTTATTTTTGTGAGTATTTTTCATTAGTATTTATTATTCTTTTTCTTATTCTTATTCTTATTATTGTTATTATTATTGTGATTATTGTTATTACTTTTAATATTTATTACTACTATTACTATGATAAATATTATCTGATATATATTCTGATTATTCCTACTATTTATCTTTAAAACAGGGTTTGGCCAGTGTCCCAAGCCTCTGTGAGCTCCTCGGCTGCCTGGCGAGCCTTGGCACGCGGGAGCCCAGGGCTCAGAGAGTCTGGAGCTTGGGGCTTGAGAACCCTAAACCCTAAACCCTAAACCCTAAACCCTAAACCCTAAACCCTAAACCCTAAACCCTAAACCCTAAACCGAAACCCTAAACCCTCAACCCTAAACCCTCAACCCTAAACCCTCTGAGCCCTTCATCCTTCACATAAACCCCTGTTAAACCTAGTACTTTACTTCCAAGGATGCAACAGAATGCGGGCAAACCTTCTCGTGGAGCTGAAACCTGCAGGCCTGACCCAAAGATATGAGAAAGGGCATTAAACCCTTAACCCTAAACACAAGCACCTAAACCCTGCACTTTTCAGCCCCAAGCTAAGTTTGGAGAGGCCACTGTTCGGAGTGCGGCTTTTGGGAGGGCATCCAAAAAGCTCAGAGTTTTGTGGGTGAAAGGTTTTGTGAGGGTGTGTGTGTGTGTACCTGGGTTTAGGGTTTAGGTTGAGGGTTTAGGGTTTAGGGTTTAGGGTTTAGGGTTTAGGGTTTAGGGTTTAGGGTTTAGGGATTGTCTCTGTACGTGTGTGTACCTGGGTATAGGGTTTAGGTGTAAGGGTTGAATTAGGGTTTGTGTATCTGAGTTGAGGGCTGAGGGTTCAACCCTACACCTGAAAGCCCACAACCTGGCTGGAACAAACCCTAAACCCTAAACCCTCAACCCTAAAGAAGGCAAGAGCAGACATTCGGGCCCCTGTCTCAAGACAAGGATGCCCAACAGTACCCTCATGCACTCTTTGCGTGGTAAGCTTCCGTTATCAACTTTACTGTGCCAGGACACCAAAGACCCTAAAAGGGTTTAGGGTTTAGGGTTTAGGGGTTTAGGGTTTGGGGTTTAGGGTTTAGGACTAGGCATTCAGGGGTCTTAGGGTCAAGGGCAGAAGTCTTTAGAGCACCCCGACAAGTTCTGCGGCCTCGCACGCGTGATCTTCCTGCCGGTAGTGATCTAGGCCTCATGAGCAGTTTTTCTGTTAGGGTTTAGGGTTTAGGGTTTAGGGTTTAGGGTTTAGGGTTTAGGGTTTAGGGTTTAGGGTTTAGGGTTTAGGGTTTAGGGTTTAGGGTTTAGGGTAGGCGTTCGGGGGTCTAGGTTTAAGGTTGAGGGTTTAGGAGCTCTAGTGTTCTGCAGTACGATTCTGGAGCTGAGTACCCACAGAAACCATGCCAACACATTTTTTGTTGGCTTAAGACTTCGTAGCCTGACTCTGCCGGAGTGGACCCCAAACAGCGTACGTAAGAACGTCTCAGTTGTGCGGAGGCAGGGGCCGAAAGGTTTTAGGGTTTAGGCTTAATTAGGGCTTAGGGGGCGGTGAAGCATACCCTTCATCAACATACAAACGCCCAAATGTTTAGGGTTAAGGGTTTAGGGTTTCGGGCATACCGTCAGTGCAATCTTACTCCTCACGCCTCTCATGGTCACTTCTTCAACAACGGTCTCTAGGATACCGAATTCCAATAATCGTCTTTGGATCTAAGTTGTCTTTTCAGGGGATGGAACTATTTGGAGAGTACACTTCCTAATCAAACCAAACCCTAGATCCGCGATCCTAAAACGTCCCAAATAACCCTAAACATTCAACTGAAACCTAGACTTGCGAGGTTGTCCTTTTGAACCCCGGCAACAATACTCGCAGACAATTCTCTTAGGGTGTTTAGGGACGAATTAGTTTGGGACCAGGAAGGGACAACAAAAACACATAAAGTGTACCAAGAGCCTGGCTAAGGTTTGGCGTCTAGGGTTTGACATTTGAGGTTTAGGGTCGAGGTTTCAGGGTTTAGGGTTAGAAGCAGGTTGAGCAGGTGGCAAAACGGCTGCTTGCAGGCGGAGCAGACTGTTGGCAGAAAGTCCTGCGCTTCTCTGGTCTTCTACAGGGGTAATCATACAAGGGGGTTGAGGGCAACTATAGATAGAAGGGGTAACTACCGATAAGTCATTACCCTAGTCGGGATTCTTATAAGCATGCTTAGAAGGTTAACATTTGGGATCATATAGGGAGTATCAGGCCCCAAACAGGTGAAAGGTTACATGCTCCACTACTAAGTAAAAGGGGCTGAGGGCAACCATAGTTACAAGGGGTCACCACCCTATTCGGGATTCCTGACCTGAACTCTAGAGTGGGTGGGTTTGAGCTTCTAGGAGGGGTGACGGCATTAGGTTTAGGGTTTAGGGTTTAAGGTTTAGGGTTTAAGGTTTAGGGTTTAAGGTTTAGGGTTTAGGGTTTAGGGTTTAGGGTTCAGGGTAGGATTTAGGGATGAGGGTTGTCGATCTAGGCTCTTTCAGGGTGAAGGGTTGAGAATGCATAAGGTTCTGGTTGTCCGAAGGAGTCTTGTGTTCCTTTCAGACGTCGACTGCAATGCCGAAGCCCTTTTAAGATTAGTAGCTGAGTTCATGAGCTCCCCCGAAAGTGTAAACTTTCAGTTCTATAGGGGCTTATGGTATCCCAAAAAGTGTAAAGTGTACTCATTCAGCTACTAAGTATGAAACAAGCGCGGGGCTGGAACTGTTAATTAAGCCCAAGCTCATAAAACATATGACCACGACATAGTACGTGCTTGTTTGATAGGAGACTTGCTCATGTCTGACATTCCCCCTAAACCCTAAACTATATATCTATATATATGGAGTTTAGGGTTTAGGGTTTAGGGCGTAGGGCTTAGGGTTTAGGGTTTAGGGTTCCAATTATGTTGGGAGCCCCGACACCTCCATCCCACTTGACCCGATGCATCCCTCAACCCTGAGATGTTCAACATTTCAACTCATATATATATATATATACATATGTATCTATGTATATATACATATATATACACTTTTAGTTTTTTTAGGTTTTAGGGTTGCTGGGTGTAGGTTTTAGGGTTGCTCAAAATTTCAACTCCTCCCCTGCAGGCCCTTCAACCCAAGGCCTGAACCCTACACTGACCTTCCCCTTTCCCCTCCCCCCCCCCCACCCCAAACCCTAAACCCTGAATCCTAAACCTTAAACCCTAAACCCTAAACCCTAAATCCTAAACCCTAAACTTTGCCCTAAACCCTAAACCCAAAACCCTGAACCCGAAACCCCTCCCTCCGGAAGAGTCACCTGCCGCTGGCAGCTCGCAAGCGAGCAAACAGCGCCCACGTCGCTGAATGCAGCCATGGCGATCTTCCAAAGCGGGTTAGGGGTTTTGGGTTTTGGGTTTAGGGTTTGCCCAATACCTCTCAGTCAAGTAGGTTTGGGGACACAGGGTTTGCCCTGAATTCAGCATTCGCAACAAGGACCCCATAGATCGACATGTATTCCTGACTTAGGGGGTAGTGGCCTCGGGTTAGGGTTTAGGGTTTAGCGTTTAGGGTTTAGGGTTTAGGGTTTAGGGTTTAGGGTTCAGGGTTTAGGGTTTAGGGTTTTATCCTAGAGCCTCTCCAGGGAGGCCCCAGAAAGCGGCACGCACTCAGGCCCAGAGCCAAAAGGCTCTGCACAATCACTCTCAACTTCAAGGTTGGACCTTGGGCTGTTCCCCCTTATACTAACAGCTCCAAACCCTAAACCCTAAACCCGAAACCCTAAACCCTAAACCCTGAACCCTAAACCCTAAACGGCCCTAAACCCCAAACCGCAAACCCTAAACCCTAAGCCGGCCTTAAATAGGGATTATAGTACCCTCTACTATACTCCCGATTAAGGACTGTTAGTATAAGGGGGGGAAGCATCCCAAGTTCTACCCATTTGCCCCCTAGGAATGATTGTTTCCAGTTATACTTATATAAACCCAAGAAAATAGCAAACACGTTGTTTTGAATGATGGTTCTAACAGGAGTGTAGAAGCCCTATACTACTATATGTTTAAGAACCTCCCGAGAGCAATGAATATATTCTTCCTTACAAGGGTGCATAGGATGTCCTGAAACGAATGCTACACCCTGATTGCAGTCCCATGTTGGGCTTCTATTTTGCGGCCCCCTCATGCTTCGGACCCCTGGCAAGACATAGCTTTTAGGGTTGAAGGCTTTGGATTTTTCATGGGTTCCTTACTACCCCCCCTCTATACTACCCCCCCTCCCGGTTCCCCCCATAATCAGGTTACTTGAGGTGGAAACCTCTGAAGTGTGGGGGGGGGGGGGGGGTAGTAGGGGAAACCATGGGTTTTGAACAGTTTCGATGAGCTTTTAGCGTCTTCGTGCGTTGGGTTCTTCAGAATGAGATTAGCGAGCAGAAAAAGGGACCAACGAAAGCCTTAAAGCTTAAACCCAAACTACGAAACAATGAGCAAAACAGAACTGAACACCAAGCCCGAAACAAACCCCAAAACACCCAACTCCTTAGCCCAAACCGAAAATCACTACATCCTACAAACATAGGATGGCCCTCAAAACCGTCTGAAAAATATTCCTGAATATGATCCGCTTAAACCCAGTAAGGGAAAAACAAGATAAATAAGTACATATAAACAAATATAAATAACTATAAATAAGAAATATAAATAGATATAAGTAAATATAAAAACATAAATAAATAAATAAATAAATAAATAAATAAATAAATAAATAAATAAATAAATAAATAAATAATAAATATATACAAATATCAAAAAATATAAACAAATAAAAAACAAATATAAATATAAATAAATATAAATAAATATAAATAATATATATATATATATACATCAATAACAACAAATAAGTATAAATAGATATAAATGAATATGAACAAATAAATATGAATAAATAAATAAAAAATATATATATATATATGTATTATGTCCCAAGAGCTTACCGAGAAACCGATCCCCAGAAACCCTGCATTCGTGATCTCCTAGGTCTTGAGCGCCAGAGTTTACAAGAAGGCTCTTACGTAGTTCCTCTTGGGCTTAGCCCAAAAAAGGTACTACGCAGGAGCCTTTGGGTAGTTGCAGGTCTAGGGGATGGGTTTAGGTTGCTGAGCTTTCGGGTATGAGGGTTCAGGCTCAGGGAGAGGCGTTTAGGGTACGGGGCTTCAAGGTTCCGCGTTTAGAGTTTTAGGGCTCAGGGTTTAGGGTGTACGGTCCTTGGCGTAGTTAGGGTCTATAAAGTTTTGGATGATAAGGTTCGGCGTTTAGGGCTTTAGGGTTGGGTCTTGCGGCTTCTACTTGCATTCTGCCAATTCTCCACCGGCAAACAGTAAAGTTCGCGGAGTCGCAAACACAGAGACAAAGAGAGAGGGAGAGAGAGGGAGAGATAGAAAGAGAGAGCGCGAGATCGTTTAGGGTTTAGAAGACGAAGAAAAGTCTTCATTCTAAGCCAGAAACCTTTAGGGTTTACTGCTCAGAGTTCAGGGTTTAGGGCCTAGTTAACCTCGAATCCTAAACCCCGCAATGGACTTGGAACGACTGTTTTGCAGGTCCCGGAAGCGTCAGCGTGCGAGTCTTGCAGTCATGAAGCGCGCTGCTGCTGTTTAGGCTTGATGTCTAGCATAGGTGAGCAGATAGATTTTGTCACATATGTATATCTATAAACGTATAATTATGCCATGCGTGTGTATATCCTAGGAACACATATATGCAAATATCAGCACAGGTGTATGTATGCGTGTATATAAGTATATATATATATATATATATATATGTATATCCGGCTCCAGCAACTTCATAGTGTGTGTGAGAGTAGCTGGCTGGTTCTGAGTAAGGAACGCAGGGTTTGTAGCAAGGTGGCAGCGCAGTCCTGCACGCACCTAAAACAATGAAACTGTGCCTCTCCCGCTCCAGAACCGGAGAAGCTAGGCGAGACCCAGCTCACAAGAGACCATTTGTAGTACTGTTGTGTCGATATGTACCCTAACACAAAACCCTGAAGCCTAAGCCTTAAACCCTAAACACTAAACCCTAAACCCTAAGCCCTAAAAAGGCCCTAAGCCGTTTCTGAGACCCTGCCTCCATGAGAGAACTACAAATGGGCTCTGTGGGTATCAGTTCAACACGCCGAGGGATTCGAAGTCTGCAAAACTTGGTAGCCCAGTAACCACATTATAATAAAGGGCACCCTTTTTTGGGTTGGTTACTTTACAAGGGAACCTTGAACCCAAAAAAGGGAAAAGGGTACCACTGGGCTACCAAGAAAAGGTCCTGAGAGTCCACACTGGAACACTAGACCCTGAACCCCAAACTAAACGCACAGACCCTAAACCCTAAACCCTCAACCCTAAACCCTAAGCCCTACGTGCTAAACCCTAAACCCTACACCCTAAGCCCTAAACCCTAAACCCTCAACGCGGAAGCCTAAACCCTGAACCTCAAACCTCTAGACCGGAAATCCCTGGGCCACCTGGGAAGTCTAGCCTCATCTTCAAGGTCAACTTAAACCCGAGACCCTACCTCAAGGCTCCAATGTAGTTCTTTTTTGGGCTAGTCAAAGGGGATTCGAGTATACTACCTCGAAAAAAGGTACTACGTAGGAGCCTTAGGGTAAACTGCAACATGTCGTTCCTGCCGGGAGGTTCATGGGTAGTTAAAACTGGGCATTCCACGTCGGGTAGCACGGTTCTTAGGCGTTTGGGGACGAGGGGTTTGGGGTGTAGAGGCTCTCATGGGTATATATTTCCAAACTCTGAATTTTAAATGGAGCGATAAGCACGCCGTAAATCTGTTAGGGGTGGGGTCCTGTCGGCTTGTAACCACCCATGAACTTGTGCAGGCTCAAGCAACAAGCCTTTCAGGCCAAGCGGCCGATGGCCACGAGTACTCGGGCTATTCTGGCTGTAGGAATGTGGGAATGAGGTACCCTACATATTCCCTTAAAGGGCATATACAGGGCCCCTGATTCCCTCATTCCCTACTAAGAACCAGGGGTATTGTGCTTAGGGTCCCTACTTGGGGTCCCAATTATGCAGACTAAGAAATACTACACTATATATGTATCGGCAAGTATATGAACATGCATGTACAGGGGAACCCGAATTCTTCGAACCTCCCGCGCGTTATCGCGTTCGCAAATTCGATGTACTGGGTTTTTGCAGGGCTTACAGGATGTAGGTGTAGGGTAGGTTCAAGGGCCCGCATACCACTCAAAGGGTTTGTTGCGTTGTGCTGTACGTGATTTGTTGTGATTGTTCTTGCTGAGCAACTCACAAACATAGTGTTGCTCATTATTGTTATGTGCTTTTTGAATTACAGGCGTTTGCAAACAAATTTATGACTGCAGGGGCCCTGCTTATAACCCCCAGTTATAACTACCCAGGATACCCAGGTAAACTAGAAGCAATATCATATACTGCAGCATACCATAAAATGTGATTGCGCACTATCTGTTTTACATGTCTATAAGATATTACAGAACGCGAAAAGATACTACAACATCCAAGAATGTACAAGAAGATCCTGCAAAACAGAGCATGATCCACAAGAATATGGGGGGTTTCCGAAATTGGGGGTACCTTCTTGGGGTCCTTGTTTTAAGGGAATACTACCATTTGGGTGGCGTTGGGTGGCGATTATAGGGGTCCCTTATTTTCGTACACTCCCTTTTTGCTATTACTGGAGCCCATGGGTTGAGGACGGCCACCAGCAAGTAGTGAATTCTCCTGAATTCTGCCGGCATGCTCCGCGAGCTCCATGTGCTAGGTTCAGGATCAGGGTTTCAATTGACCCTAAACCCTAAACCCTAAACCCTAAACCCTAAACCCTAAACCCTAAACTCCTATGCGGCAGCATCGCGGCACTATACGCTCTCAGCAATCGCTGGCGGTGGTGGCAGGCGCCTCGCGGCGGGGACCTGACGGAAGATGCTTGGATTCCAGGGTGTAGGGTTTAGGCTTAGGTCTGAGGGGGTTAGCTTTCTAGGGTTTAGGCGTTTCCATGTTAGTATCCATGGGGGTCTTTGGGCTTGGGGGTTGATATGGTAAATAGGGCTTTAGGGTTCGAGGGTTTTGGGTTCATTTGGGGCTTGTGCTTTGGGATTTGTCGGGTTTTCCGGCTTGAGAATTTCAGGGTGTTAGGGTTTTTGTACTTTTGGGGGGAGTGAGGGGTTTAGTTGCTCCTGCGAGTTGAAAACCGCAGGGCCTCAGGGAGCGTTTAGGAGAAACTCCATCTTGCTCCTTTTTGAGAGGTCAGGTCGCAAAGCGCAGTCGAAAAAAAAGAGAGATGTCCCCAGAGTCAAGACAAGAGAGGCCATGCCGGCCTATTAAATGTAATCAATAGAAGTGCGGCATTTGTGAAACAGCTCACTAGACTCACATCTCAAGTGAGGCTTCGCAGCACCCTGCTCAGCTGTTGCCGTTCATTTGTCTACATAAGGCTTCTCCCAGCATACTGGTGAAGTCTAAGGATCCCTGTACCCTACATACTCTACACTTGTGCCCTGAACCCCCAAGCTCGACCCTAAACTCTCAACCCTAACCCTAAACCCTAAACCCAGATCCCAAAACCCTAAACCCTAGACCTAGACCTTAAGGCCCATGTATCTACCACATAGGCACTTGGATCCTTAGGCGGAGCCTGGCTCGAATGTGTATACACAAACCCAGCATGCAGCTAAACCCTAAACCCTAAACCCTAAACCCTAAACCCTAAACCCTAAACCCTAAACCCTAAACCCTAAACCCTAAACCCTAAACCCTACAGATCTCTCGGTAGTTGCACGGTCCCTTACTTAGTTGCAGAGCTCATCAGCCCCCCCAAAAAAGTGTACACTTTCAGTGGTATAAGGGAAGCTAGTATCCCCAAAAGTGTAAAGTGTACTCAGTCAGCTACTACTCTTAGTATGGGCCCGCCCTTATCAAGGGGACCCCTTTTTCACTCCTTCTATACACAGATACAACCCCAGGGCCCACACTTGAGGTAAGGGACCAGAAGGAGGGCCTAAAATCACCCTCAGACCAGATGTTTCGCACAAATCTGCGCCCCTGAGAACCCTAAACCCTAAACCCTAAACCCTAAACCCTAAACTTCGGCCACCGGTGGATGTGGAAGCTACCTCTCACAACTTGTGGGTTCCGGCTTGGGATGTTCCTCCTTAGACTAGCAGTCCTTAATAGGTATTATAGTACCCCCCCCCCCCCCCCAACCACCCCTAGGTTCCCCCTTAAATAACCTTACTTAGGCATAATTATCCCTAACTAGCCTTAACTATGGGGCAACCTAGGGGGGTTAGTATAGAGGGGGGTACTATAATCAGAGTAGAAGGGGGAACATCCCAAGCTTCGGCCTTTAAGGTGCAGGGGATTCAGGGCTTCAAACGAAGCTTACATTAGAGGCTTATGCCCTAAACCCTAAATACCCTAAACCCTAAACCCCAAACCCCAAACCCTAAACCCTAAACCCTAAACCCTAAACCCCTAAGGTCTTGGCGACCTTCTTGGCTCGCGGAGTTTGGATCAGGAATGGCACGGGAAAAAGTGTCACTAGGAAAAAAGAGGCGCAACTTTGGGTTTTCAAAGTCTTCAAGGGGGTTCAAGAGGACCCCAAAAAGTTGTTCTGCCCTTTGTTGTAGGTGACCTGTTCAGTAGCTAAGTAGAATCCCTTGGGGCCTGAATAGTTAGAATGGGGTCTTGTCTTGTTGGTTATTACCGTATACTGATAAAGGGACCATAAGGATATACCATTCGTAATTATGCCGACCCCTCTATTCGACTCCCTTGGGGCAACAGAAGAGCTGAAGGCTCACGGTCTAGGACCGAACCCGGGCGCTGCACAGGCTCACACGATGGCGACTGCCAGGAACCTTAGTAGGCCAGTAGCCATGTTATAGCAAGGGTACCCTTTTTTGGTTGGTTACTTTATAAGGGAACCCAGAAGCCCAACAAAAAAAGAGTAAAGGGTACCACTGGGCTACCAAGGAACGAAGGCCGTCCTAGGCCTCGGAGGTTGTTTCCTCAGACGACGACCATGTAGCCTCGAATCGCGCTGTGGGGTCTGGGGTTTTAGGGCTCAAAAGCCCTAAACCCTGACCCTAAACCCTAAACCCTAAACCCTAAACCCTAAACCCTAAACCCTAAACCCTAAACCCTAAACCCCTTGGTTTGATACACGCTATCTACGGGTTTAGGCTTTCTAGGGTTCAGGGTAGCCCAAAACCTTAAATCATGTTCCCCACCGAAGCATGTACCGACGTCCCTAATGTTTGCCGCATCAGTTCCGTCCACTGGGGAAGCCGGGTACTATGACCTCTGCACCTGAACCATCAAAGCCCCTCGTACTGCCAGCTTTCCCACTTCTAAACCAAAAACCGTTTGGAAGTGACACCGGATCTTATCCGCAAGTGCCCGCAATGGGTCTTTTTCGGTACAACCTAAACCCTAAACCCTAAAACGTACATCTGCGGGTGCTGTGTGCATCCTAAGTTCATCCAAATGACATGCTTCCGGGCTATGGATTTCGGGTTCGGGCTGAGGGTTAGGCGTGGAGGTCTTCGGATTCTCCGAACTGTGCTCAGTCCTCTACAATATGTACGGGGTGTCGAGTGCACCGCGTCTGTGCCGAGGAAGGTGGCCTAAGATTCGGCCCTAAACCCTGAACCCTGAACCCTGACCCCTAAACCCTAAACCCTAAACCCTAAGCCCTAAACCCTAAACCCTGAACCCTGAACCCTCAACCTCAAACCCTAAACTCGTAGGGTTAAGGGGCCAAGCTGCGACGAATGCTCAGCGTGCCCAAACACCTAAACCCCAAATCTCCTGAAACACAACGCACCGATCCTCAACGTCACACCCGAAACCTTCAAGTACTAACCCTAAACCCTAAACCCTAAGCCCTAAACCCTAAACCCTAAACCCTAAACCCCAAAACGTTTCTTTCAGCCCAAGAGCTCCAGAGTCCTCCTCCCCGGTACGCGGCGTATCCATCCTCGGTGTGGCTTAGCTGGGCATCGGCAGCGAACCCTATACCTCATGGTTTTAGGGTTTATAGGGTTTAGGGTTTAGGGTTGAGGGTCCTTGAGGGCTCTTGCAGCTGAATTGTTGGGTCCCTGGAAGTCTAGGAGTAAGGGCCATAGAAAAGCTGTATAAGAAGCCTACAGGCCCAAAGGGTTTAGGGTTTAGGGTTTAGGGTTTAGGGTTTAGGGTTAGGGTTTAGGGAAGGGCCAAAAAAACAACACCCCAAATCAACCTTGACCGTGCAGCCGGGGGACGAAAAAACTTGGGTGGACCCCGTCCCACGACGGCACCACGGATCATCTGTCCTCGTAGTGTCTGGCTTTGGAGGCCCAGAAGAACTCTTATGCGGCAACTGGCCTGGGGTGAGAGCTGTTCAGGTGATGAGCTAAATGTCCCACTGGTGCTGCGCGGGGGTTTGCTGGCAGGTGGGCTGGCAAAAAGAAACAAACAGCGCTAAAGTTCTGAAGCCCTGAAAGCCCTGCAGAACGCCAAAAGGAACCAACCCCATCAACCTTGATCCTCTCAATCACTGACCCTAAACCATAGACCCTAGGCCCTAGGCCCTAGGCCCTAGACCCTAGACCCTAAACCCTAGGCCCTAGACCCTAAAGCCCAGCCCCGACAGCTGTGAACCCTGAAATACCGCAAACCCCGAAGACCGTGAACCCTAAAACTTCACCCCAGTATGGACAGCTTCAGGAGGGGAGTTCTTGGATTCTAGGGTCCTGGAAGGGTGCGGTGATAAAGGCACACGAAGAGAGAGAGAGAGAGAGAGAGAGCGCGCAGAAATAGCTATGTACATATATATATATATATAGATATACTTATGATTATTGATATACATATAACTATTCGTCTTATAGCTATATTATATATCTATACATGCACAGTCTTAACGTAAACCTTTGTTCAGATATTTACCGTATATATATATATATATATGTATATATATGTGTATATAGATATGTACATATAGGAGGGAGGGAGGCAGGGAGGGAGGGAGGGAGGCAGGGAGGGAGGGAGGGAGAGACAGAGAGAGAGAGAGAGAGAGAGAGAGACAGAGAGAGAGAGAGAGAGAGAGCGAGAGAGCGACAGAGAGACAGAGAGGCAGGGAGACAGAGAGACGGAGAGACAGAGAGAGACAGTGAGCACATAGCAGGTTCCTGTCACGGTTTCTATCCGAGCTCTAATGCACGGGGAAACTACACATGTGAACGCCGAACTACAGCAACCTATATATGGGGGACATATACACCTGACAAGCCAGGCACATCTCCGAACCTTCACCCCTGAACCGGAAGCTCTTATCTGTGCCAAGGGGCTTGGCTTCTTCCTCCTTGAACCAGTCTGTTAGCTCTGGCGGCCTTGGCTTGGCCCTCTTGGTATTCGGCTCCGGGTTCTCCTCCGGTCAGGGCAAAGCACTCAAGCCCTTGCACCCGTGACCTAGGCATAGAAAAGGCTGTGAGCTAGTTCTCACCCTAAGGCCTATAAGCCCTAAGCCCTAAGCCTTGGGGAGGGGGCAGGCGGGGGGGAACAAGGGTGCTGCTGGGCATCTTGTCTTCGAGAGTGACATAGGTTGCCTAACCAAGGGAACTTCGGAGGTAGGTACCCTGTAGCATCTCTTACAGGGTTTAGGGTTTAGGGTCCAGGGTTTTAGGGCACACAGGCAGAAAAAGGAAGCCATAGAGACAAAGAACTGCAGCTTATACAGGGAAGCAAAGTGACGTAGAGCGAAGGCATTGGCACTGGCAGAGCCCAAAACCCAAAGCCCTAAATCCCAAGCCCTAGACCCTAAACCCAAAACCTTAAACCCTAAACTTCCTAAACCCTAAACCCTGAACCCGAAATCTCCTAAACCCTAAACCCTAACTTTCCTAAATCCCAACCCGGGGGGGGGGGGGGGGGGGGCTGCACAGAGCAAGGCCTGCATATCAGCCAGAGGAGTGATCGGCATGGTCGCCTCAGCACTCGGGATTCAGGACATGCTTGGTGTCAATAATTCAATATAATAATAGTAATTATTATTGTCATAAGTTATTCTTATTCTTATTGTGGTTATTATTCTTATTACAGGCGATGTGAGCTGAGCTATCCCCTCTATACTACCCCCTCCCCTAGGTTCCCTCATAATTAATTAAGGCCACCTGCGGATAATTAAGGCGAGTTCTGAAGCAAATAGTAGCCCCTAAACCCTAAGCCCTAAACCCTAAACTTTCTTGATTTGTTGGGACTCTTAAAGCAAATAGTAGCGTAGGGCTTAGGGATGTCAAGCAAAGGAGCTTGCAGCTCGGTGATCGCGACTTCACCCCAGGTCTGGCAGCCAGAGAGCCATTAAACCCTGAACCCTGAACCCTAAAACCTAAACCCTAAACCCTAAACCAGGGTTGAAGGGTTTAAAGTTTCTAGGGTTTAGAGTTTAGGGTTTGTAGGGTTTCTAGGGTTTAGGGTCTGGCAGCCAGAGAGCTATTGAACAGCAATGGAAGGGTCCGGGGTTGAAGAGCTTAGGGTTTCTGGGGTTTAGGGGTTTGTAGGGTTTGTAGGGTTTAATTAGGGTTTAGGGTTTGGGTTTGGGGGTTTTTGGGGTTTAGGGTTTAGGGTTTGAACCAGGGTTTGGGTGTCTAGGGTCTGTGGTTTAGGGTTTGTAGGGTTTAGGTGAAGAATTGCATGCAGCGGGATCGGGCTGCAGTACAGGGTGTACGCTGCCCCTCTAGACCCTAAACGTACTTCTCCAATAACCAAACGGGAAAAAAGGTTAACCTTCATTCTTCCTACTACCCAAAAAAGTTTCAAGTTCAACTATTGGCTAAATAAATCATAGCTCTTGAAGTGCCAACCCTAAACCCTAAACCCTAAACCCTAAACCCTAAACCCTAAACCCTAAACCCTAAACCGAATATCAAGCAGAAATGCCTTGACAACAGCGGCGCTTACTGAGTCATACTCGCATGTACAGCACCTATGCAGAAAGGACAGTTAAGGGCCGCATTGATGAGGGGTTTAGGGATAAGGGTTATGGGGTTTAGGGCCGATAAGGTGTAGGGTTTAGGGTTTAGGGTTTAGGGTTTAGGGTTTAGGGTTTAGGGTTTAGGGTTTAGGGAGGACACAGGCCCAAATCCCTGGAAGCACCACCCACGCCGTATCAACAAATCCCTGAGCCACCCAAACCTTATTAAACATGTGGAGTCCGGAAACCACCGCCCTATGCCTGAATCCTCACAACTGAGTCTGGTTTAGGGTTTGTAGGGTTCAGGGTTTGGAGGGTTAAGGGTTTGTAGGGTTTCGGGTTTCGGGTTTAGGGTGTCGGGTTTAGGGTTTAGGGTTTAGGTTTGAGGGCACGTGCTGCACCTCTTCCTTGAAGCAGCGGAGCTCGCGGTTAATGATTTCCAACTCGCGTCGGTACAGCTCCTAACGGAAAATTCTGCTGTCGAGTGGTGCTTTGGGCACAGGCTTTACAAGTAGGGTTTAGGGTTTAGGGTTTAGGGTTTAGGGTGTAGGGTGTAGGGTTTAGGGTTTAGGGTTTAGGGTTCAGGGTTTCGGGTTTAGGGCCCAAAAGCCCAAAAGCCAAGAATGCAAGAGCACCAGGAGAGTCAGAGACATTGACATGCCGCCTTCAGTGTTGCATCGAAGCCCACGTCCCAACTGCTATGGTTTAGGGTTTAGGGTTTAGGGTTTTAGGGGTTTAGGGGTTTAGGGGTTTAGGGGTTTAGGGGTTTAGGGGTTTAGGGGTTTAGGGGTTTAGGGGTTTAGGGGTTTAGGGGTTTAGGGGTTTAGGGCTACTGGGACTCTGATGTAGTTCCTTCTTGGGTTAGTTCTAGGGGATTCCAGCATACTACCCCAAAAAGGAACTACATAGGCCTTTTGGTAGATCTCGCGTATATTTCGTGTACAGGCGACGTCTTCGAACGATTCAATCAGAGTGTGGTTACCTGAAGGCTCTACTGTAGCTCCTTTTGGGGTTAGTTATAAGGGGGTTCTAGTACACTAATACTTCCCTAAAGACGTACTACATAGGAGCCTTCGGGAATGCTGCACGCAAACTTGGGACTCCTCTTCTTCTCTTGATACCGGCACCCAAGAAAGAGAAGAGGTGGCCAGTAAACCGTGTTGCAGTAAGGGTCCCCCTTTAGGGTTTAGGGTTTGGGGTTTAGGGTTTAGGGGTACCCCTGTAGGGTTTGGGGTTTTGGGGTCTGTCTTATGACTAAGGGAGCACAGAACCCCCGAAAAGGGCAAAACAAGACATGTATGGGGCTACCCAGAAGATGACAGGCGCACAGCAGTGTGGCGGCAGGTTCCTCTATACCTTTACATGCTGATCGCAAAGACAAGGAATAGTATCCCGTTTTCTGCGATCAACATGTACGGCTATACACCCTGGGGTCCATGTACCTAAGTAGGGAATACTTGGCCCCAAAGTCTCTGTATAAGAGGGACTTTAAGGCCCAAGTACTCCCTATCTAGGTACATGGACCCTTTAGGGAACCCTAAACCTAAACCCTAAACCCTAAACTCGAAACCCTAAACCCTAAAGATTCAATCAAGGGATCCCCAAAGTCCCATTCACCCTGGAGCACACGTCAGCTTTGTGCCCGCACGGCGACAACCCGGCTCAACTCTTCGAGTGGAATGACGGGTTTAGGGTTTAGGGCTCTAGATTCGGGTCCCTTTTGGGGATCCTATGTATAGTACGGCACCCTCAGATTAAGGACACCGACAAGGGATCCCCCCCTAAACCGCCGGAGCCTCCTCGCGGGCATCGTAAGCTTCCATCCAGGCCTGGGGCATCGCAGGTGCGATAGGGTTTAGGGTTTAGGGTTAGTGTTTAGGGTTTAGGGTTCATTGGTTTCAGGGTTTCAGGGTTTAGGTTTGGAGAGTTGGCTGCTGACTTGAAAGATCCTAGGCCCTAAATCCGAAACACCAGCTCAAATCTAACCCTAAACCCCAAACCCTATAAACACTAAAACACTAAATCCTAAACCCTAAAACCTAAACCCTAAACCCCTAATAGTCCCTAACCCCTAAACCATAAACCCTAAACCCGAAACCCTAAACCCTAAACCCTAAACCCTAAACCCTACCCAACTTCAACTCGGCCTGTCTCTGGCCCCTCTCTGCTGTGAGGGATGTCTGCAGCGTCGCTACCTGCGGAGCGCGTCGGGCTTCTACTGAAGGGTTTATAGGGTTGAGGCCTTGAGAGGTTTGGGGTTTGGGGTTTAGGGTCTAGGGTTGAGGGCTTTGTTTGGGAGGGGGGGGGGGGGGGGGGGCGAGGTTCGTGTTGTGGGCTAGAACGCCCTCCCATTGTGCTTCTTTCCATGCTACCGCTCCTATAAACCGACCCTAAAACCCTAAAAGAACAACAACGAAACAAACCAAGCCCTAAGTAGCCCTGGGCGCTCGCATAAACTTAAACATCTTGAATCCAAATCCCAAAACACAGAAGCCCGGAACCCCTCCAAACCCCCTTAAGGTCAAACCCCTCAAGCCATGTAATCCATGCAGTAACATATGGCCCCGAACTCTAAACACATGCACAAAACCCTAAACCCGAAACCCTAAACCCTGAACCCTGAACCCTAAACCCTAAACCCTAAACCCTAGCCCTAAACCCTAAACCCTGTAAAGGGACCCGGGACCTCCTTTCGGAGTCGCTTGATGGTGACGGCGGCAGAGATAGACCATGCTTGCACTTCTGGGCCAGGGATTCTTGGTAGGGTTTCGGGTTTAGGGCTGGGGGTTTAGGGTTTAGGGTTTAGGGCTTAGGGTTTAGGGTTTAGGGTTTAGGGATCTTACGATTCAGCAGCTTAGATTGTCCGAATCTACGGAGCTGTCCCTAAACCCCTATAAACCCCTACATGCCATAAGCACAATGAGCCCACGCCCCGCTTCTAGGGTATCAAGTGTGGGCCTCTAACATGGGTCCTTCATAGGGTTTAGGGTTTAGGGTTTAGGGTTCAGGGTTTAGGGTTTACGGTTTAGGGTTTAGGGTTTAGGGTTCTTGTATCCAGAGGGTCCACGTGTTATCATGGAATCTGGTACACAAGATCAACGCAGGCTGTGTGCAGTTACCGTTCCAGAATAGCACTTGGAAGCGGAAACTGTGGACATGCCGAAGCACTAAACCCTAAACCCTAGACCTGTGTACCCTGTATATATCTGGAAAGAGTGAGAGCCACTACATGCAACTATATCCGGGCCCCAGACTTTTTCTAAACTTCAGGGTTTCGGGCAAAGGGTTGTTCCTAACTAAGCTATTCTTAGTGAACCACTACCTGATTCCCATGCCCGGACCCCTGACTAGGGGATAGGATTAGGGGGACCCTTGGGGATATCGACCCTCTGAATAAGGTCCCTGCTTAAGAGAGCCAGAAGAGGGTTCACAAGGGCTCCCCTTTAAGGGTCTCCCTTTTCCTACCTAGGACTGACACTAGGATCCTGTAGTCGTCGGAGAGGAGGGGGGAGCGGGTAGGGTCTGGGGTGCTTCGGCGCTGATGCGTGAGCCGCTACAGTCCTTGGCATTCGCTTTTAAGGAACTCGCCGCCGTGACTTGAGGTCAGGGGTTTATAGGTGCTCGGGAGGTTCCGGGGGTTTAGGGCGTAGAAATCTTTCAGGCTGAAGGATTATGGTACCTTTTTAGGGCAAACAGGAACTGGAACTAAATTCGGAGCCTCCAGGTAGGGTTTAATGCCGTAAACCCTAAACGCGAAACCCCAAACGACGCTGGACTGGGTGCTGCCAGAGGCTCCCTCATGCTCGCCCCTCCTCCTGCGGGTTTTAGGGGCTTCGCTGGTTGTACCGTTTTCTTTCCTTGTGGGGCTTAGGGTTTAAGGTCTATTGGGCATAGGAATTCAGGGCTTAGGGCTGATTAGGGTTTAGCGTTTCGGTTTTAGGGTTTAGGGTTTCCGGTGAATTTGCAAGATGTGTTTAGCATTGAGGTACGGGCCTAGGCTAGGTACCAGTAGGCCAGGAGGTCTTCCTGGTCCGACGAGAAGGGGCACTGATTTGAGTCCAGGCAGCCGCGATTAAGTTTAAGCTTTAGAATTTCTGGTCTCGGGTATGAGATGTCTGGGAACTCCAGAAACAAGACAGCCAGGAGACAGAATAGTGCAGCAGAATCTCTTCAAGGCGTGGACACTTGTACTTGCAGCAGTCGGCGGTTGTGGTGTGCCTTTTTGGTGATGGTCAGCCGCGCTTTCCATTACAACCGTCTAAGCGCTCAGAACACGTGACTAGGCACGCGCTTTCACCTCAAACCCTGAATAAAGCCCTGAAGCCAAGAACTACAGAAAAGTAGGTTTGGGGTTCTTAAGGCAAGGCTTAGGCCGCCCGCCGCCCTTGTGCTGGGCGGCGCTTCAGCCTCTCGACCCCGATGGCGCAAGCCGACCCGGTTTAGGGTTCAGCGTTTAATTAGGGTTTAGGGCTCAGGGTTTAGGGTTTTGGCGTGCGCCCGCCTCCCACAGCTCGGAGGCCAGCAGCACCCACGAAAGCCCGTTTTTCTCCGTTTGGCGCCTGACGCCCGTGGACGAACTGGGACCGCTGGAACCTTCTTGACCTTCCAAGCTCTGCGCGAAAAAGATTGCCGCCTTAGACAGCGTGGGGTGGGAGAAAAGTGTCAGATGGCCCTCCACAATCGGGCCGCAGCTGTTCTTGAAGCTACTCTGCGTCCCAAACTTCACAGCTTCTGCGCCATATCATAGCAAACCCTGAACCCCTAACCCTAAATCCTAAGACCCTAAACCCCAGAACCCTTAAGCGTAAAACCATAAACACTAAACCCCAAGACCCTCAGAACCTAACCCCTTACCCTCTAAACCCTCTAAACCCTCTAAACCCTCTAAACCCTCTGAGCCCTCTGAACCCCTCTAAACCCTCTAAACCCTCTAACCCCTCTAAACCCTCTAAACCCTCTAAACCCTCTAACCCCTAAACCCCGAAACCCCTAAACCCTAAACCCTAAACTCTAAACCCTAGACCCCTAAACCCTAAACCCCAGGGGCCGACCTGGCCGCATCTTTCTGGATGGCTTCGAGCTCCAAGCGTGCGGCATCCCGCTCACGCTCTGCAGCCTCGGAGAGGGTTGAGGGTTTAGGGTTTAGGGTTTAGGGTTTAGGGTTTAGGGTTTGGGGTTTGGGGTTTGGGGTTCAGGGTTTAGGGTTTAGGCTGCCGGTAAGGGCTGTGAATTCTGGGAAAGCTTAAGATTATGACAGGGAAGCACTGCTGCCTCCCTAAAGCCTAAACCCTAGAAGCACTTGCACTGCAGAGCACCTCAAGAACCCTGAACCATTTTTTTTGTAAGCTCTTCTTATAAAAACCCCTTATAAGATTCTTAGGTAACTTACAAAGAAGGCAGGTTTTGGGTTCTGAAGGTATCGGATCAGGTCTCCTACGGGAGCTGGGAGAGAAGGACGCCACAAAATATCAAAGGAGCGCCCCAAAGATGCGCACCACTTCGGCCAGTTAGTCTGCAGAATGCCTTAGGTTTAGGGTTTAGGGTTTAGGGTTTAGGGTTTAGGGTTTAGGGTTTAGGGTTTAGGGTTTTAGGGTTTAGGGTTTAGGGTTTAGGGTTACCCTGAATCCCTAAAAAATTGAACTCAGAGCCTATGAGGCCCTAAAAGGCTAAGGCCTCCAAAAACTTGGGACGTTCCCCTTGTACAGTCGGTCCTTAAAAGGGATTCGAGTACCCCCTAAACCCTAAACCCTAAACCCTAAACCCTAAACCCTAAACCCTAAACCCTAAACCCTAAACCCTAAACCCTAAACCCTCAACCCCAAAACCTAAACACTCTTAGTATAAGGGGGAACATGCCAACTCTAAACCCAAACCCCTTCGACCCTGAACCCCGAACCCAGCACAGCTCCGCAACTTGCAACGGCAGGGACATACCCGAAACCGTGGCTTAAGAAGCGAACGCCTCCACCTCCCAGCCTTTCTGGCCCTAAACCCTAACCCTAAGCCCTAAACCCGAAACCCGAAACCCTAAACCCTAAACCCTAAACCCTAAACCCTAAACCCTAAACCCAACACCGTAGATAAGGAGGAGGTGCGGCCAACTTCTCCTGCATCGCCTGCATGGCCTAGGATGGCTTGGAGGAACTTCGCACTCGAGGCCTATAGGGTTTAGGGCTTACAGGGTTCAGGGTTTAGGGTTTAGGGCTTACAGGGTTTGGGGTTTAGGGTTTCGGGTTTGGGGTTTAGGGCGTACAGGGTTCAGGGTTTCAGTTTGGGGTTTAGGGTTTACGGTTTGGGGTTTAGGGTTTGGGGTTTAGGGTTTGGGGTCTGGGGTTTAGGGTGTACTCCCCTAAACCCGGAAGCCTAAAGTGCTCAAAGCCTGGTGGGGCTACAAGGGGGCCACATGGGCCACATGGCCAGGTCTCCAAATTCACGGTGCATTTATGGAAAGCCAACCCTAAACCACAAAAGCCTTAAAACAGGAGCTCCATGAGAGCAACACCAACAGACTCCTAGAGGCCTCAACAACCCCGAGTGCCCAAAAGCACACTCTGAAACCCGAACCCGATCACTCTACAAGCTCTAAGCCCCCCCCCTGCCCCCCACGCCCCTACGCGTCCAACCCTAAACCTCAACCCATAAGGGGCTTTAGAAGAAGAACCTACAAAAAGTAGGCTTTGGGTTCTTAAGGTGCAGACACTGACCCTGATCCCTCCATGCCAGAAACATGCAAGCCCTAGCCTTGTAGCTATAGCGCTTGGGTTTAGGGTTTAGGTTTTAGGGTTCGGTTTAGACCCTACGGCCTTAGCACCCTTAAACACCTACAGAGTGTAGGCTCGACCCGAAAACTTGGGATGATCCCCGTTATACAAACAGTCCTTGCCAGGGATTATACGGGTACAAATAATCCCTATTCAGGAGCTGTTAGTATAAGCGGGAACATCCCAACCGAACATGTTTGTTTCGCCTCGGCCCTCGGCCGCATAATGTGACAGGTACAAGCCTCTGCTTATAGAGTTCTTACGGGAGGGGGGTTCAATTCTTTGCCCCACCACAAGCTGCATCTTGCACGCGCCGCACTCCAGGCACCGTGTGGGTCTGCCAGGTGCTTTCTGGGTTTAGGGTTTAGGGGTTTAGGGTTTAGGGTTTAGGGGCCCAGTCGAGGAGGATGCCACCTCCCGGTCCAGAAGCCGCCTGATGGAGGATGCGCGCTTGAAACGGTTTCTATAAGAATAACCCTTCGTAGAAGGCTAAACCCGAAACGCCACCCCGAAACCCAAACCCCAGACCCCATAAGTAGGGGGATATGAACCCCAGGTAGAGATAGAACCAGTTGTAGCCATAGTCACCCTACGAAGAATCCCGGAATCGAACTGCAATAGAACCCTAAACCCTGAAGCCTAAACGCTAAACCCTAAACCCTGAACCCTAAACCCTGTAACCCTGTAACCCTATAAACCCTAAGCCCAGGGGCTAACTGGTGGTCCGCCTCGCGCCGCTCGAGCTCCTTCTTCAGGGTATCCTCGCACGCTTTTTGGGGAAGGGGGGGGGGGGGGGTTGAGGGTTGAGTTGAGGGCTAAGGGTTTGGGGGTCAGGGTTGAAGGGTGAAGGATTTTGGGTTAGGCTTTGGATCAGGATACGGCTTAAGGGGGTCAACAGGGGGGGGGGGGGGGTTGCAGGCAGCCCCCAGCCAGGGCCGCGATGGGGAGATGGGTGTAATGTGGTCGGGTCTCGGATCCCTGGTTCCAAGGATTGCTGGCCAATAGGCTGGCCTCCGGTTCTAGGTCCGCCCCTTAAAATGATCCCCCACTATACCAACAGTCCTTAATACGTATTATAGTACCCCCTATTATCCTCCCTACTAACGGCTAGCATAATGGGGAACGTCCCAATCTGCCCCTTTTAAAGCCTTGAAGGTTTGGCCCCTTCAACCCACTTAAGCCCAGTAAAGAAAATGCAGACCATCATCGATGGTCGACCTAGACCTAGCTTCCTTGGGACTCTTGAACGATGCTTCCTTTGAAGGGTACCCGGAATGCAGGCCAGACTGTTCCTCAAAACCCAAACCCAACACCCAAAACCCAAAACCCAAAACCCTAAACCCTAACTTACGGTCAGTACCCTTCGGAACTAAGAACCTGCCTCTTCAGGAATCGGCGGGCACACGGCCTCGCCGGCGATTGGCTTTCCTTGCGGTGGGGATTACAGGGCTTACCTGAAGAGGTTTAGGGTTTAGGGTTTAGGGTGTATGGCTAAGAACCCAAAACCTACTCGTTTGTAGGTTGCCAAAGAATCCTATAAGGGGTTGTTCTGAGAATAACCTACAAACAAGTTAGGTTTTGGGTTCTTAAGGTAGGTATCCTAAGGTTTAAGGTCTAGGGATAAGGGGGTAGGGCAGCTTGGGAGACCCAAACATGGCTCAACAGTGCCCCGCACCCCTTTAAAAGCTCAGCATGCTTTACCTGAACCCTAAACCCTAAACCCTAAACCCTAAACCCTAAACCCTAAACCCTAAACCCTAAACCCTAAACCCTAAACCCTAAATGACATTTGCAAAAAGGTAGCTGGTTTTAGGGCTCCCAGATCCCAAGCCCCTAAGCCCTAAACCGGTTACACCCCAAGAACCTGAAGCAACACTGAAGCCCGTGTATAGGGGGCTTGGGAACCTAAACCCAAGAACCCGAAGAAGCTTGAACACGTATCGTTGCTAAGCCCGGCACCTTCTCAAAGCCCACCCAAACTCCAAATATGGGTTGGGGCTGTTTTGACCCAAAACCCCAAAATCATCCTAAACCTAAACCCTATATCCTTAGGGGGGTCCAGGACATCCCGTTTAAAGCCTACACTTGGGAACGCGCGCCGAGCTCCGCACCCGGGGCGGCTTAGCAGACTGTTCGGGGGGGGGGGGGGCGGGGGGGGGGGGGGGGGGAGGGTTTAGGGTTTGTAGGGTGTAGGGTGTAGGGTGTAGGGTTTAGGGTTTAGGGTTTAGGGTTTAGGGTTTAGGGTTTGGGGGGGGAATCCCTATTGAGGATTGTTAAGGGGAACTCGAATCCCCATCACCCACAAATAAACCCTGGGCCATAAACCCTATAAACCCTCTGCCCTTGAAGGTTATAAGTACGGCCCAACTAAGGAACTAGGTAAGGTCACAACCAAACGGACAAGCAGGATGCAGAGCTCTTCCACCCGAAACATAATCTAACCCCCGGCAGGTTTCGGGCATTTTTATAGGCTCTTCAGGGTTTAGGGTTCAGGCTCGTAGGGACCCCCCTGGCAAGTCTTTTACTCAACCCCCGGCGCGCCTTCTTCTACTTCTGCTTTCGCGGGTTGGGTGGCGTCTTCTGTCCCGTCTGGGGCGGCGTCTTCTGCACCAAAACGAGGGCAGGCTTCAGGTATTATCCAGAGCGTTGCAGGATACAGGCTTTCGGGGTCTTGGGGTCCTAGGGTTTTGCATTTCTGTTGATCGCTTCCTCGCACTTCTAAACCCTCGACCCTTCCCCACCCTATGAACCCTGCGGCGCTATGCCCGAAACCCTAAACCCTAAACCCTAAATCCTAAACCCTATGTAATCTGAGCCCTGCCACCACCCCCTGGCCTCCGCAGCGTCAACCAAGTTGAACAGTTTCTCTGGTATCTCATACGCCCCACGTCCTAAACCCAAGCCCTGAAGCCTAGGTATGCTAACCCTCTTTCCGGGCTTAGGGTTTGGGGCTTAGACTTCTTAGGGTCCCAAACCCACCAAAAAGTAACCTAACTCCGAACCCCCAACTCTCTAAAGTGATCCTCGAACCTGCCCTGCTCATCCTGAATCCTGTAGACCGAACTCCGAACCACCCTCGGCAAACTGGTTGTTCGGAGAGCTTACTTGAAGGTTCACCGGTAGTCAGAAGTAGGGTTAGAAGTATCATTCATGAGGTTCTAAGTTCTAAGTAACTAAAAGGGAAAGTGCCCTTACTCACGCCGCACTTCTAACTACCCACGAACCTCCAAGCACCCTAAACCCGACAAGCTTTGTCTAAGCCGAAGCGGAAGCCGTAGCTTGCTGCAAGAACCCGCCCTCCCCATAAGGGAGTTTAGGGTTTAGGGTTTAGGGTTTAGGGTTTAGGGTTAAGGGTTGAGGGTTTAGGATTTAGGGTTTAGGGTTTAGGGTTTAGGGTTATGGCTTATCAAAATTCTCAAGCCCTAAGGGCTACATGGGGGTGTCCAAAATTCGAGGGACCTTATCGGGGTCTCTATTATAAGGAAATCCTACTATTTGGGGGGTCTATATTAGGGGTCCCTTATTTTCGTAAACCCCCACATGTAAACGCCCTAAATCTCGGCAGAACGAACACATTTGCCCCTGCAAGGGTTTTTTTGCTAAGCCACAAAAGCCCATGCACAGCAAACACGCAAGCGACCAGTTTTGCTGAGTCGTGCCAGCAGGGCTGCGGTAAGTCACTCCCTACCTCCTAAACCCTAATTAACCCTGCACCCTACATTCATAAGCCCCCTGCCTTAAGAACCCAACACCTATGTACTTTGTTGTAGTTTCGTATTATATGGCGCCTGATAGGAATCTTTGCAAAACTACACACAGGTTGGCTCAAGGTCCTTCAGGTAGTCCCCGCAGCAGCCAGAACACATTGAGCCCTAAACCCTAAACCCTGAACTCCAACCCTACATCCTAAGCCCTAAACCGTGAACCCTAAACCCTAAACGCATAGCCTTGCAAGACGCCAGCGCGACGCCCGCCAAAAAGTTTCGCCCCGAGCAGGGCTCGGGAAACTACAGCCTCCCAGCAGGACATCGGCTTAGGTTTAGGGTTAAGGGTGGCTTTGGGTTTCGGGTCTTAGGGTCTAGGGTTTGGGGATTAGGGTTACGGGTTTAGGGCTTAGCGACGTCTAAGAAACCAGGGTTACAGAGGGGGGTTTTTCAAACTTTCGTGCTTTCTTTTGTGGTGTAGGCCTTCGGGTTTGGGGTTTGAGGGCCCTAGGGTGTTGCGGTCAGAGGGAGGCAGAGGGACTCCCAACAGGGGCCTGCAGTTTGTCAGAGTACCTTGGGTCTTGTTTACCATAAAGCTCCAAATAGCCCAAAGTAGGCTTTAGTTAGGGTTTAGGGTTTAGGGTTTAGGGTTTAGGGTTTAGACCACAATGTCGGTGTTTTTTTTTGTAATACTCGGAGCCCTAGGGTTAGGGTTTAGGGCTTTGGGGCTTAGGGCTTCGGGATTAGGGCTTCAAGAACTTCGCAGGTGCAGGTTTAGGGTTTAAGGGTTTAAGGGTTTAAGGGCTTAAGGGCTTAAGGGTTTAAGGGTTTAAGGGTTTAAGGGTTTAAGGGCTTAAGGGTTTAAGGGTTTAAGGGCTTAAGGGTTTAAGGGTTTAGGGGTCCATGCTTAACCTTTTGAGGGCCTCCGGGGTCTTCAGGGGCTTAGGGTTTGTAGGGCTGCTTGACTTCTTTGAAGAGGCTTTTGGGGCTTTCAGGGTTTAGGGCCTAGGGCTTACTTAGGGTCCCCAAATCCGAAGAAGCTAAAAGAATGGATGCAACTTCCTATGTAAGAGTCAAAAGACAACGCATCTATGCCTCTCCTCTCCTCTCCTCTCCTCTCCTCTCCTTGAAACTAAACCCTTATTGTGCCAGGACACTCTATACCCAAACGATCCCAAACGTTGAGCTTTCACAAGTGAAGCCCATCAAACTGTGCCGTACCTAGACCCCCCCCCAAGTGCCCCTTAACCATCATACCACATTAGCATAAACCCTCAAACCCTAACCCCTCAACTCCCCCCCCCCCACCCCCCACGCCCCCGGCCGCACCCTGGGTCCAAGGCCCCCACAAATAGGGCCAGCACGACGACAGCGCAAACAACTGGCGTCGACGGCCACAGAATTTTGACCTCGGCGAATTCCCCTCCGATGGCCCTACCTGAAGGCTCTAATGTAGTTTCTTTTTTGGGTTAGTTGAAGGTATACTACCCAAAAAAGGTACACAACATAGGAGCCTGTGGGTATGCCCTATAGACCGGAAACCTCAAAAACGGCGTGGACAACTCAGCCGAGAGACGTCTCGTGCTCTTAGGTTCAAGTTTAGTGCTAAACCCTATAAACCCTAAACCCTAAATTCAAGGCAGTCATAAGGGCATCGGGTCCTGAAACAGGGCGTTAGCGGCTTTTTACATGGGTCCTTGTGCCACCTGGACTTCCAGATTTGTCGTATGGTCAGTACTCCAAGGACTTGGAGGTTCATATAAGCCGTTCGAGCTGCAGTTCTACTTGCTGTAAAAGTAAGCAACTACAGTTCTGGCTTGTTGCGCTCTAAGCCTAAACCGCTGTGCTCCTCACTTAGAACAAATCAAGGGCTTGGTGTAGATCACCTGGTGCTGTACATCTGTGCAGAATTCCCAGACGAGGAAAGCACGTTCCCGCAAGGTCTGAAGTAGAACGCTAGCCGCGTGACTCTTTGACCTGCACCCAGTGCTACAATCTGGTCAAGTAAAGTGCTTGGCTGTGCCGAAAGAATACCTTGAGCTGCCTCATTAAGAAAGCTACCCCAATCCCTGTACTCTCTGTCGAAGGAGTGAACTTAGACATCTCTAGCGTCTTAGGGTTTAGGTATTTAGCCCCCTCGCCCCCTATTGCCAACCCCCCCCCCTCCTCCACCAAGACAAGACGAACCCTGACAGTCTAATGGTTTACAGGTTTAGCATTCAGGATACCATGTCTTCAGCCTTCAAGGTTACAGTGGATTTTTTGGGAGGGGAGGGGGGTGAGGGGAGTGGCGGGCCGGGATTGATCGATGCTGGCTTCGACATTTCCACCAAAGGCAAGTCCTGCCCCAGGAAAAAAACAAGAGTTTGGGATGTTTCCCCTAATGCTAACAGTCCTTAATAGGGATTATAGTACCCCCCCCCCTATACTCAACTTGCTAGCCCTCTGGACAACTTGCCGCTGGATCCTGCTCATGATCCGCACAACACTCCCAACCGAGCGTCCAGTGCCGACGGCAGCGCCATCAGCTTCTCTATGAACAACTCCTGCACATTCTCAAGCCAAGAGTAACCTAGGAATAAAACGGATACCTCGTTTGCAATTTTCAAGGAGCTTACAAGGAAACTTAAACCCTGAAAAAAAGGAATACGGGTCTGCTCTTGACCCTTTGGTGTTTAAGGTCGGTGGCTTCCGCACCGAACACAGCCAACATTCTTAGCTCTAAAGCAGATGGTTCTTCGAGAGCCCACACCCTTAACACCCAAAGTCCCAAAAACCCAAAAACCCCGCAAACCCCCCAAAACCCCAAAACCCTAAACCCACCAAAACCCCAAGCCCCAAAAACCCAATCCTCCACCCCTAAGCCCTAAGCCCTAAACCCTAAACCCTAAACCCTAAACCCTAAACCCTAAACCCTAAACCGACTCCTCCGGTTCTGGAGGTGGTGGAACGAAGAATTGCCAGACCTGGGAGTGAAATTGGCAGGTCTAGGGGCTCCAAGCATGGTCCTGCATAGGGTTTAGGGTTTAGGGTTTAGGGTTTAGGGTTTAGGGTTTATAGGGTTTATAAGGTTTAGGGTTTAGGGTTTGGGGCTTCGAAATTAGGGGGGATGTGGTGGGGTGGGGAATCCTACTATTTGAGGGCTACTTGGGCTCCCTTATGTTCGTGTCATGTAATCCGGATATACACTAAAGGCCCATAAATGCTTCCGAGCTTAGAGCGGTTGGGGGGGTTGGGGGGGGTTGGGGGGGGGTTGGGAGGGGGGTTGGGTTGGGGGGGGGGGGGGGGGGGGGGTTGGGACTTTGGTGTTGGATTTCTGGAGTTTTGTAGGGCGAGCCTCAACCCTAGAAGGGATACATACCCTAAACCCTAAACCCTAAACCCCACATAGTTAGGGCGCCGGGCCTTAGGGACGTAGGAGATTTCTGGATTTGAACGTTCGAAACTTAGGGTGCCTGAGCTCTAAATAAACCCTAACCCTAAACAACAAAACTCTTTGTAGTGGTAACACAAAACGCTCAAAACCAGTAGCAACAGTCCTTCTGGAGAAGCCCTCCCAAGTCCTACAAAGCCTAAACCCTGCACCCTAAACCCTAAACCCTACACCCCAAACCCCAAACCCCAAACCCTAAACCCACCCTAAACCCCAAACCCTAACCTCCCCACCCCCCCCCCCCCCCCCCCCCCCCCCCAAAGCTCTCAGATGTGGAAACCCCAAACCTTCATGGCCTGCGGAATGTCATGGTTTGGGTTTACTTTTAGAACCCAACACCTGCTTGTTTTTTGTAGTACCGAGCACTCCTATAAGGCGGTACATAAAAAGAGCCCGCAAAAAAAAAAAAAAAAAAAAAAAACAGGTTTTGAGTTCTTAAGGTCGGCTTTGCCAGCCAGGGCTTTGGGGTTTGGGGGTTTGGGGTTTTGGGTTTGGGGTTTGGGGGTTGGGGGTTGGGGTTTGGGGTTTGGGGTTTGGGGTTTGGGGTTTGGGGTTTGGGGTTTGGGGTTTGGGGGTTGGGGGTTTGGGGGTTGGGGTGTTGGGGGTTTGGGGTTTGGGGCTTATAGGGTTCGGTGTTCGGTTCTGACCTGTCTTAGTGCCAGGCATGAAGGTCCAGCCCAGTGACGCGGTTGGCAAGCTTCAGCACCTACGCCCGAGCCCTAAACCGTAAACCCTAAACCCTAAACCCTAGACCCTAAACCCTAAACCCGAAACCCCGCACCTTTGCTGCGATACCTTTTGGGCCTCCAAACTCTACTGCAAAGGACATAGTGGCCTCGAGAGAATCGGCTGAGGGTCTAGGATTCTGGGCAGTTTAGGGCCTAGGGCTTGGGGCTTAGAAATAATAGAGGCTTACGGCTCAGGCAAACCTCTAGACCCTCTAATCCCTAACCCCCCACAACCCCTAAACCCCTACACCCACAAACACTCCTTAAGAACCCCGAACCTACATTTTGTAGGCTCTTATTCCATAACGCCTTAAAGGATTCTGAGGTATCATACAAAAAATCGGCTTTGGGTTCTTGAGGTAAACCCTAAACGGCCCTAAATCCTAAACCCTAAACCCTATAAACACTAAACCCCAAACCCCAAACCCCAAACCCTAAACCCTAAACCCTAAACCCTAAACCCTAAACCCTAAACCAAAGCCCTAAACCCTAAACCCTATCCCAGCCAAGGCTTGGGATGCTCCCCTTCGCAGGCTGAAGTTTAAGGTTTAGGGTTTAGGGTTTAGGGTTCGTGCACCCTCAGGACGCCACGTCTGAAGTGCACAGCTATACATTGGGCTCAAGGAGGGTATGTAAGCCAAGGCTCCCTAATACTCCCTGCAACTCACTAAGGCTCCCCAAGCTTCCCCGGTACCTACCCCCCATGAACCCCCCTCCCTTAAGAACCCGATAAACTTACCTAGGAATGAAAGGGGAACCTGGTGAGGGTTTGAGGGTTGTAGGGTTATAGGCTATGGGGTTGTAGGTTGTAGGTTCTAGGGTTTTAGGGTCTCAGGGTTTGGGGGGTTTAGGGTTTGGGGTTTAGGGGCTATTGAAAATTTGAACTGAAGTTGTACAACAAACAGGAAACAGGGTGTGCCCCCCAAAAAAACACGGGTCTTGATAAGGCTCCACAGGGGGGCAAAGCGCCAGGCACCCGAATCGGAAGGCTGAGAGAGAACCCTGGAAAGGCTACCAAAACCCTATACCCGAAACCAGAAACCCTACATTGGCCTGCTGAGGATGTCTCACGAAGGATTGAGGGTTTGGGGTTTAGGGTTTCTCTGCAGAGGCTCGATACTGGTCCTACCCCCCCCCGCCCACCCCCCTCCCCCGATTTTACACGCCGCGCGAGATGACAGCATGTGGGAACGCTTTCACATGCTGTATAGGTCTCTGGTCTCTTGGGAAGCGGTTGCGCCCATGGGTGGCAGGAGCTCGCTTGACACTAAACCCATGAAACCCAATAAGCTGAAAGAATCAGAGAGGTCTCAGCGACCAATGCCCCAAGGCCTAAACAACCCGACAAAAGTTATAAACAAACCTACACCCTAAACCCTAAACCCTAAACCCTATAAACCCTACACCCTAAACTCTAACCCTAAACCCTAACAAACCAAGCCCGGAAACATGGCGCAGGGGCGCTTCCTCTTCGATGCATCTGGACAGGTTGCAGCGATCTTGGCCGCTCCCAGGGCACTCCGGAAGTCAAAACAAGGTTTAGGGTTAGGGTTTAGGGTTTAGGGCTTAGGGTTTAGGGTTTAGGGTTTAGGGTTCAGGGTTTGGGGTTGTCACGCCCAAAGAGTCTCCCAAATACCCGTGTCACCTCGCATGACACCCTGAAAAGTCTGAACCCTAAAACGCAAAACCCTAAATAACCCTAAACCTGAAACCCAGTTCATCTCCTTCCAGCATAAGAGGGGCCGCGGAACCTCATTCAGGGTTTAAGATTTAGGGTTTAGGGTTTAGGGTTTGGGGTTTAGGCTTAGGGTTTAGGGTTAGAAAGATGATCTGTGATGTCAATCCTCGGAGACAGGCGCCTGCAAGCAGCTTCAGCTGCGGCAAAGAGGTTTCTAGACTGAACTTGGAACCCTAGCGAAACATGATAGTTTTAGAGGTTTTCTCAGGAAATATAGTACACAAGAATTCAAACTTGTTCCCAAGGATTTGAAAGGAGTTTAGGGTTTGGGGTTTAGCAAGTAGGATCCCACGTGGAATCGGGCTGCTCCAAGGAAGCTTAGGGCTTAGGGATTTAGGGTTTAGGGTTCAGGGTTTAGGGTTTGGGGTCTAATGCTCAGCGAGCCCATGTCATTCAGACTTTGTTGCCATGTTTTGATAATCGAATCCAAATCTGGGAGTTCACGAGAATACCCTAATCTAGACCGACCCCAAATAGCATGATTCCCTCATAATAAGGCCCCCCCCCCCCCCACCCAGGAAGGTACACCAAATTTCGGAAACCCTTCATATTCTTCCTTCACAAAGGCCTAGAGTCTGGAGCCCAACACATGCCCCTGGCTGACTTCCGGATGGCTTGCCCTGCTAAGGCACACTCGACGTCCTGCTTTGGCACCTGTACATTTCTCAACTACCGGGCCCTGAATCCGCAGCAGTCTTGTGTGCACAGCTGACGTGAGTGGCAGACATTGCGGGATGTTCTGACCCTGCGCTCCATATGAACCAGGATTGACAGGTAAGATGTAAGGCAAGTGCAACTATGCCTTCTTGAATTCGCCAAGTACTGGGCCCTACGGTGGTTGCACCAAAGCTCGATCCTCTCGACCTTCAGGGTTTGGGGGGTTGGGATGTGCCAGTGACATGGGAACCCTTGCATTCTCTTGCGCAGCTTGGGGTTCAGGAATCAGGGTGCCTTGTGGCAAGGACCGCATTTAGAGGTTTAGGGGTTTTAGATTTTAGGGCGGGTCTAGGGTTTCGGGCTACAGGAGAAAAAACACAAGCCAGGCAGCAAATCTCGCAAGGTCAACGGGTTCAGAGGCTTCGCCTCACAGAACTGGTGGTCCAATGGAGAGCTTGTTCTCCAAGTGGATCATGGCAGCTGTGACTAAGTCCAGCTGCATCTGCTGCTTTTTGGCCGCGGTGTACTTTCGCACCTCGGCAGAATCTAGGGTACATGGTGCGTTAGTATGAGCCCTTAAATGGGGACCCCATATATCTAAGGGCCCCTAGAAGGGGACGCCTTCTATACCCCTTATAGACTCCATGCAACCCAAATGCCCATACATCAAAACCCTTTAAAGGAGGTTAGGGACCATATTGAGTGCCCATGAAACTACCCTCAGAATATGTACCCCTTATATACCCTATGTCACCCAAGGGCACCTACTTCAGAACTCCCTTAAAGGAGGTATACAGGACCATATTAAGGGCCATTAAACTACTCTTAGAACCTCAAGAGAAAAGGCTGCTGCAGCCTATGATGGACCCCTATGACGGATCCTGCGTCAACCGATACCTTTCAAAGTCCATAAGCCCTAGACCCCGAAGCGTGTAGCCAGCTGAAGGCGGGTGTAAGAAAGCCTAACATGGGAGCCATTCTAAATTTATTTTCGGGGTCCATGTATCTTGAATGAGTACACCGGGGCAGTTTGGGTCACAATTCGATGGGGAAAATGTTGGTTTGAGCCCTATACACTCTAGAAGGTGATAATCTTGGTGCTGGTACCTAGCGTACCCTTTAAAAAATCGCCCCCACACCGCAACAAATCTGAATTGTCGATACCTTGCCCTTCGTTACAGGGCACATGGGTTGCGACCCTAAACCCTATAAACCGTATAATCCCTAAAAAACAGCCTAAAAAAAACAAACGCCAAAAACAAAAAGCCCAAACCCTAAACCCCATAAACTGCTGGGTTGTGGGTCTGAGTCTGGGGCCTACGAAACCCTAAGCATTAGGATTTAGGGTTTAGGGTTCTGAGAACAGAGTCATGAAGAAGCTTTGGGTTGTACACACGGGGGCCTTCATGTCTGGCGCCCGAGAGACAAAAAACAACGGTTGGATCAGTCTCGGTGCATGTTCAGTCTCTTAGTTGCTGAGTTCATAAGCCCCCGAAGGTTTACACGTTCAGCTCTATGGGGATTATGGTATCCAAGAAAGTGTAAAACGTGTACTCAATCAGCTACTAAGGTCTTCCTTGCTGCTGCCAAGCAACGGCGTCCTCTGTACCTCGGCATCTTGGGATCACAGGGGAGACCCCCGAAAACAAAAACACAGAATCAGGGTGCAGGGGTTTGAAGGTTTGGGGTTTATAGGGTTCTTTTACTCCCAAAAGGGTTTAGGGTTCAGCAACACAACGCTGACAGCTGACTGAAGTCAATACCCAGAACCTAAACCCGAGACCCAACCCATTCCCTGAACTCCTGAAGCGTCCTCAACTAAGCTCAGCCCTATACATCCAGCACGAAAGTCCGCAATTCCAAACAAAAGCATCCGAAACCATCACTCCGGCACCCTGAACCCTAAACCCTAAACCCTAAACCCTAAACCCTAAACCCTAAACCCTAGATCCTAACCCTAAACCCTGAACCCTAAACCTTGAACACTAACCCAGGAGCCCCCAGCCTTCCAGTCCCTTAAGCCCGAAGCTGAAGGAGGGTCCCTTCCAAGGCACACCAGGGGTGAGGGTTTAGGGTTTAGGATTTAGGGTTTGGGGTTTTGGGTTTAGGGTTACCCTTCTTAGCCATATGATCGCTTCTCTCAACTAGGCTCCCTTTAAGGGCTACTACTCAAATGCGGCCCCTAAAAATTTTAGGGTACCCAAAAAGTGGACAGTTTTTTTTGATAACTGAACATATGGGGATTACTTTTACTTGGAGGTTCATGGCTCATCAGAACAGGGGTTATAAGAGGGATAGCTATACCTATACGTGGGTGTACTCTTACTTAGGCACTTACAACCCTACTTGCATCCACCCATGAACCTGCAAGTAGGGTCCAGGGCATTTCAGTTTAGATGCCCCCTTAGCAAACCTACCCCGCCAGGGAACTGCCTGCCTTGAAGTTGTACCCTAAACCTGGACAAACTGAACCCAAAGCACAAAGCCTTAAACCCTGAACCCCCAAACATATAGGCTAGTACGATTAAGTCTCTTCTCAGCTAGGAAATTCTCAGCTGGTAAATCCTAGCGCTTCAGAAGTTCAGGGTTTAGCTGTGAAGGCAAGGCAACGGCAGCAAGTCCAATCTCGCGCCGCTAAGACTGGTCCCCTTACAATTCTCCGAGTGTGTTTAGGGTTTGGGTTCAGGGTTTAGGTTTTAGGGTTCAGGGTTCAGAGTTCAGGGTTTGGGATTGGGCTTGGACACTCAACTCCCTGAGGGGGGTTCTATACAAACGGCCCCTGAATAGGCCCCCAAAGCACAACCTGAGGGCCTTACGAGCCCTTTTGGCTCAACCCAGCCCCAAAGTCGTACACCTTTGAAAGCCAAACTCTGAACCCTAGTTAGGGTTTAGGGTTTAGGGTTTAGGGTTTAGGGTTTAGGGTTTAGGGTTTAGGGTTTAGGGTTTAGGGTTTAGGGTTATTATGGCAAGCCCTGAGCCCCCAGCCCGAAACATCATGGCAAGCCCCGAACGAGAATCCGGGCAATCTGAACGCACCTCGACTACAGCAGAAGAGGGGAGCTATATTGGCGATCTTGGAGGTTGTACAGCTCCACAGTATCTAAACCTTCATCCCCAAACCCTAAGTGGACCTTCTGGTTTAGGGTTTAGTAATTTAGGGTTTAGGGTTTAGGGTTTAGGGTTTAGGGTTTAGGGTTTCTTGGGCAGGCTCAGGGGCCCTTGAGTGGGAAAGAAGTCGGCGTCGATCTTTTCCATCCTTGCCGACTTGCAAGGCTCTGGAGTCGGTTTGTACAGGGGCTTCGGGAACCTAAACTCTGAGTGTTAGGGTTTAGGGTTTAGGGTTTAGGGTTTAGGGTTTAGGGTTTAGGGTTTAGGGTTTAGGGTTTAGGGTTTTGGGTATGGGGTTGGGTTTAGGGTCGGGGGTTCGGGGTTTAGGGCTTAGTCTCAAACTTAGGGCTTAGCCTTCGTCTTCGAAGAGCCGAGGTCTTGAGGACAGGCTATCGGTGGAACATGATGTCTAGGACGATAAACACGTCGAGTGGGCCACAGCACGCAAAGACGGAGAACCCTAACTAGGGTGTAGGGTTCAGGGTCGGTCTATGGTTAAATCTTCAATCACAAGCTCAGTCTCAAAGAACTCAGAGCCTCCACTGCCCAATGAATTCTATCCTCAAAGCACGTCTGGGGCAGGAACATCAGCGGAATCGAAGTTCACGCGTGCTTAGAGAGCATGTGAAGCAGTGAGCAGGGTTTCGGGTTCAGAGATGTGAGCAAGCTGCTAAAGACACAAACAAAAACAAGGGGGAAATGTACCTTGATTGTTGGAACCATTTGCCATTTTGACAGTAATCACAAGGTTACAAGGATACTCTAGATACGCCCTGCACTAAAGGCTGCTATGTAGTACCTGTTTCGTGTAGTACACTAGAACCCCCTTCAACTAACCCAAAATGGGACCAAAAAACAACTACATTAGAGCCTTTAGGTAAACCCTAAACCCTAAACCCTAAACCCTAAACCCTAAACCCTAAACCCTAAACCCTAAACCCTAAACCCTAAACCCTAAACCCTAAACCCTAAACCCTACCCCACCTCCTTGATTCACAAAGTCTTGGACGGCTTCAGCCGCCGCGATGCCGCCCTGGCTTGCCACTCAACGGTTTAGGGTTTAGGGTTTAGGGTTTAGGGTTTAGGGTTTAGGGTTTAGGGACTAGGGTTTAGGGTTACTTAGTTGCTTCCGCAGCTGCGGGGGCTGACGAAAAGGCTTGGGTTAGTGTGGGGTGTCGGGTGTCGGTTGTACCTCAAAAACACACAACATACTTTTTGTAGCTTCTTAGAATGCCCCGTATAGGATCCTTGTAAGGTTTGAGTTGGTGTAGGGTGTAGGGTGTACCTAAAGCTCCCATGTAGCATCTTTTTGAAGTAGTATACTAGAGTCCCCTAAAACTAACCGTAACTAACCTCAAACATACTTCGTGCGAGATATACTTGACTCTAACCCCTAAACCCTAAACCCTCAAAAAATATGCGCCTGCGCAGTCCTGCCTCTCTTCCTAAAAAGGCTCCAACTACCCCAATTCAGAACCCGGAAATCTCTAAGTTACCGTGTGACCTTTAAGTAGGCAACTAAGGAATGAGGTACGCTAGAGCATAGTACACCCTGATGTATCACCGGTATTCATCGCTCTCCATCAACCTGAACGCGATAAGGGCTTAGGGTTTGGGGTTTAGGGTTTAGAGTTTCGAGCTCAGGGTTTAGGATCTGGGGCTGGGGGTCCACGTCATTAGTCTGAGGTCCTTCTGCCTTGAACTCGCATACTTAAGCCGCTCCTAACAAGCAAACCTTCAGCTATGTTCTTTTTTGGCGTACCTATCTCCCCTTGTTGCAAAACCTAAGCCCTAAATCCTAGACCCTGACAGACGCCCGAAACACAGCAGGCCTGACACGGGGAAAGGTTGAACAACAACTCTTTCAAGGTGTCGCGTTAAGGCTCCATCTTGTTCAAAGGATTATTCCCTAGTACCCAAACCCTAAACCCTAAGCACTACATCCTAAACCCTAATTAAATCCTAAACCTGTAAATTCTAACCCCTTTAAACACTAAATCCCACACTCAAGGCTTAGGCCGCCCCCCTACAGTGCACATGGGGGGCGGTGCCTAGCCCTCGACCTCGATGGCGAAGCCGACCCAGGGCGAACGACCACAGCAGCACCCACGTGAGGCCCGGTAGCCGAGCCCGTTCTCTTCGGGTCCCTAAAAAAAGTAAATGCTCTAATTAAACCCCTCCTTGTCCCTGGGGGTGCTCACTTTTTCGGGGAAAATTCCCACAAAACCCCTGGCGCCCAGGGACCATCTGGGACCCCCAAATCCAGTCCCCTTCGGCCACTGGCTTGCTGACCCTTCCTGGGACTGCGCTGTGACCCTCTTACAACCCCCTGACACGAAACGCCCGAAACGCCCTGAAACGGAAGAAGTTTTTAGAAGTGGACTCTTGACTTGAGTCTAGGCCTAAATTGTACAAGGAATAGGTTTGGGTGGCTTTGCCGCCTGGGACGGCGTGGGGTAGGAGAAAAGTGTTAGATGGCCCTCCACAATCGGGCCACACCTGCTCTTCGCGCCTCACGGAGCTTTCGAGCTGATCCCTCATCCAAACCTCACAGCATCTACGCCCTATTACAGCAAACCCTAAACCCTAAACCCTGAACCCTAAACCCCATATTCTAAACCCTAAACCCTAAATCCTGAACCCTAAATCCTAAACCCTAAATCCTAAACCCTAAATCCTAAACCCTAACTCCTAAACCCTAAGCCCTTTAGGGACTCGCGGGAGCCTCTTCCGTGAGCTGCCGTCTCAAGTCAGCAGGCAGGATGCCTACAGAGTTGAGGGTTTTTTTCAGGGTATAGGGTTTAGGCTTTTAGGGTTTAGGGTTTAGGGTTGAGGGGTTTACATTCCCTGAGATAACAACACGCAATGTTGGCTTTCTGGCAAAAAAAGCAGCTCATTTCGTGCCTTCGCAACCCCAAACTGTTATGAATGGATTGTATGCCTCAGATGCTACTGACCCTACCTGAACCCCTAAAAGAATTTCACTGCTGAACTCCTGAATCCTCAAAAGAAGCCGAGGGACTCCGTGCAAACAACTAGGGCATAGGGTGTACCTAGCGTGCACATGTAGCTTAAAAAAAGGTGTAGATGTGCAACGTGTCGGGTTTAGGGTTCAGGGCTTAGTGTTTAGGGCTTAGGGGTTTGGGTTTGGGGTTGGTCTCAGGGTTCCGGGAAGCTTCTACCCCACAGATCCGCGACCGCCCTGGCGTCCGCGCCTTGCAGCGGTGCCGGATGACCAGGCACCTCCTGAGGCCAACCCTTAAAATGCCACCCACGAGGCTCTAATCAACTTCGAGTCGGGTTTAGGGTTTAGGGTTTAGGATTTAGGGTGTAGGGTTTAGGGTTTAGGGTTTAGGGTTTAGGGTTCAGGGTTCAGGGTTTAGGGTTTAGGGTCTGGGGTTTAGGGTTGCTGTCAGGATGCAGGAATGGGAGTTGTTAGAGGTTTTGACTAAACTGAACCCAAGACCTGAAAAGAGCTCCCTAAAGCTAAAGCCCGCGCCGCCAAGTTCACTCAACAACAGAAGCACTAAACGCTTAAACCCCACCTGGACTTGTATCACTAGTACCATTCTTCTGCGTACCAATTTTCTTGTTCTGCTAGCGGCATGTTAAGAACTCGAGCATGAAAGAACTGCAAAAACGGCTCTGGGCCTTAACCCTAGACCCTTCGCCCTTCACATATGCAACCCCCCCCCCCTCCCCCAACGAAACATCCCGGAGCCCTAAACCTGCAGCACCTTCGGAGCTGGGGCTGGAAGGAGTTTGCAGGACTTGGGGTTTCTAGGGTCGGGTTTGAGTGTGGGGCCGCAGGGTTCCAGTACAGGGTGCCATTAGGTTCGAGGGGAGGGTAGGGTAGGTAGGGTGGAGCCCGCTCGACTTAAAACCCTGCCTGAAGCAGGGTTGAGCGTTTAAGGTTTAGGGAACCCGAAACCCTAATAAAACCCTGAAAACCCTTAGACCCCTGAACCCTTGAAACCCTTAGAACTCTCCGAGCCATGAACAGCCAAAAAGCTCAAACCCTGAAGCCCATGTTCAAAAAGAACTCAAAGCCTCGAAGCCTTAAAACCCCAAAACCCTTGAAGCCCCCTAACAACACCAAAAACACTAAACTTTAAACCTAAACCCTAAACCCTAAACCCTTCGCACCAAGAAATGAAAACTCAACCCAGCCGCGCGCATGGCCGCAATGAGCCCTTCTATGGTCTGGACTATCCCAGAGAGGCCCTGGTGGCCGAACCTCATGGCATGGCTTAGGGTTTAAGGTCTCGGGTTTAGGGCTTCGGGTTTAGGGTTTAAGATGAACGGCCCCAAACTGCCCTGCTCTAAGGTCGCTACCATGGGCCCTTAGTATGGTCCCTAATACGCTTGTTGAAAAGGGAGAAGTGTGGCCCTTATGTATAGTGTACATAAATACACGTGTTGTATGGAGGTCTACGACAATAGGGGTACCCTAAAATGGATCGCCAAATAGTAGGATTTCCTTATAAGAAGGAGCCCTAGAGGGTACCCCTATTTTCCTAAGCCCCCATATGGGGGTATACGAAAGTCAAGTAGTAAGATTCCCTTATAATCAGGACCCCAACAAGGCACCCCTAATTTCGGAAAACCCCCCAAAAGGTGGCATAAGGTTTACCTGGAGAGGTGGCATAAGGTTTACCTGGAGAACCCCAAAACCTGCTTCTGTTGCAAGTTCCCATTTCTTAATTTCCAGGTAAGGTAATTACTAGGACATTACTTCGGGGTTATCGGGCGGCTGTCTATCTTACGTGCAGGCATCTTATTGTTTTGAGGCTTCTGCACGGCTGTGCGGAAGAATGAAAGTCTGAAAGATCTTGGCCTGACTCTGAAAACAGAACCCTTGAGGAGAAGATAGAAGGAGGAGTTTTCATCAACTGGAAGCTAGGTGGTACTTTAAGGGTTGTTGTAAGGAGTTAAAAAGAAGTAGAGAGTTTAAGGTTCAGTGATATTAGGGATTAGGGTTTCAAGTTTCAAGGGGTTTAGAGTTTGGAGTCCAGAGTTTAGGGAAGGGGTTTGCCTTTCCTGGTTGTTTCGGAAAGGGGCGAGGTTCCCTGAAGAACCCCATGATTCAAGACATGATTCTGAACTGGGGGCTTTCTCAGAAGCCGCAAGGCCGCGTCCTGACCCCAAAATCCTTTCTTCTGGGAGCGTCTCTCCACCTCTTGCCTTCCCACTCTCCTCCTTGAAACGGACTCTCCAGGTGACACATGCCCAAAGCAGGCTTGAAAAGCAAAGCTCGACATGGACATATCTAGGATTGAAAACCTGGTTCCCTGAAACACGTCTAAGTCATATGACCGTGTAGGTTCAGACCAAGTCATTCCAAGGGCAAATCTCTCCGGAAATGCGAGAGTGATATTTCCACAATCTGCCAAGCACGTTCTTCACACACATGTGTTCATCTCCTCTCTTGGACGCACTGTACCCCTTGGAGGAATAGAAGCCGATCCACCGGCCGTTAAAGAATCCCTGCACAAGCGGCTTCGATCTACAGGCAAATATTGCTGCAAGTCCACGGGTTCCAACTTCAGCTCTGGCCGTCCTGGGAAGTTTACCGCCTTTCTTTTTCGACCCTGCTTCTTCTTCTTGGCCAGGAGTTCGCGAAGCGTATCGCAGAAGGCGGCGCTCTTCTCGCGGTCTCTCTGCACGCTGTCCAGGAGTTGCTGCGTGTCCTTTTGCTCTGCAGCAGTCATTCCGCAAAGCGCCTCTTCGGTATTCAGCAGCTCCAAAGCATCTTCGGCCAGCGAGCTGGCAAACGACCGAAGCTCAAGGTGAGCGACATCTGCTTCAGGCTGCTGGAGGATCGTGCTCATGGCAAGGAGAAGCTTGGCAGGCAGCGTTGCATTCTCTGGGACAGTTTTTTGAAGCTCGAACTCCAAAACATTGTCGACTACGACTAACTGCGAGCGATCGAAAGCACAATGTGATGTGAGGGTCACGCCAATCTAAGCACGTGTCGCGTCATAGGAACAGAGCTAGACACCACAGCGACACTCTCAGCAACAGCATCATCTTCACGAAGCCCTGTCCCCCACTTATTGCTTAACGTAATTTGCAACGCGTATAGTTGACTGTGGCCAGCACGGAACGCCTGAACTGGAGCCGTGGCACAATCGATTGTTTTACAACGCCTGGACGAGTTGGGGGTCTGGCTTTGCATCATGGCCGCATCAGAGCACGCTGTCGTCAGCGGCAACGGACCTCAACGTTTCTGCAGGGACACGGGCCCCGTACTGCGTGCTTCTTTTTCTGCTAAGGATGCTTTATACTCCAGCAATCAGCCATCTGCGCTGGCCAACTCTAACTCACGAGCACACTACCTCAATTGGACATCGTTCTCCGCGTCTCCAGAAACAAAGCACATTGATTGGGCTTCTTGATGAATATAACTTCCATGATGGCTTTGTCAGGATACAAAAACTTGTGCTATGCCTGTGTCATGGAGAATGCCGTGCGTGTGTGTGTGTGTGTGTGCGTGTCGCCACTGAGTGCAATTCCTGCTCGTTCCCGATCTACTCCATTCCCTGCTTTGATTCTCAAAGGTTTTGTAATTTTCCCGGACCATTTCAATTAAGTGCGCATCGCCACTCCCAAGTCGCTTCGTAGTTTAGTCGAGCACCTGGTGTCCCAACCTCTTGCCGGCTAGCACCACAATATTCTTCGAAGGCCTCGCCGCTACACATGGACAGCGGCTACGATGGGCAAACTCCCGTCTGAATTACTGGTTCTCATGCAGGGTGTTGGCTACAAAGAAAATCTAAGACAAGGCAGTCGCGATGTCCTCGGACGTCGCTGGCAGGCCGCTATAGATGTCGCTGAAGCCACAGCCACATCCGGCCTTGTGTGAGCCAATCAAAACAGGACAGCTCGGCAAATGGCCCAGTCTCGAGATCCGCTTCAAGATGCCACGCAAAACCGGAGCAGGCACCTGGCGGGCTTTAGCATCGAATGGCCACTTGTGGACCAGCCTGTCAGCATCACCAAAGATGAAGGCCGCCTTGAACGCTTCACCAGGCCGTAGCATGTTGATGTCGATAGCATCCGACAGCGCTTGGCTTTTTGCCTTTGCGGACCAACTCTGGCCCCTTATCGAACTCTTAGAAAGCGCACAGAAACAAGGCTTTGGGTTCTCTGAAGGTAGGGCTTAGGGCTTAGGGATATTGAGGGCTTAGGACTATTGCAGGGGCATATAGGCTTGCGAGTTTACAAACAACTTGCAACATCGACAGTTTAGAGGGCTGTAATTGGAGGTTCAAGGGCTTTTGCTGAGGGGGTTTAGGGTTTAGGGTTCAGGGTTTAGGGTTTTGGGGTTTCGCGCTTAGAAGGCAAGGAGCTTGGGGATTATAGCACGGCACCCTGAAAATGGGGACCCCCCAAAGGGACCCTAACCTCGAGAACTGCCCACAGACGAGGCCATGAATGATCGGAGTGGGGCATTTTGGGTAGTTTGTTGTAATTACTCAGGGTTTCTGAGGGGGATAAGTTTTGCAACTGCTAAGGCCTGTATTGAGCCCAATGGCGGAAAGGTTTTTTGAACAGCAATGCAGTCTGGGATTGAGGACCAAGTGAACCTACAGAGAAAACCCTCAAACGCTAAACCCCTTCGCTCTAAACACCAAACTTCAAAGCCGAAAACCCACAACACTGTCTAGAGCCGTTCAAGTCCGTTCAAGTGCCGGCTACAATCTGACTCTTGCTGGAAGGGGCACGGAACTTCTTGAGTTTTCGGGCCTAGGGCTTCGGGTAAACCCTAAACCCTATAAACCCTAAACTCCAAACCCTAAACCCTAAACCCTATACCCTAAACTCCCAACTCTAAACCCTGAACCCTCACCACCCTCCAAGGCTGGGTACTTAAAATTAATACATTCCCAAATATGAGCCTCTTTTGTACCCCAATCAGGGGAAATCCAAACATATGCCAAGGGCCTATAGTCTCGATGCATGGTACTTGTTCACCCAATGATAACTGTACCTTATAACCCAGTTCCAACCATTTTTGGGTACTTGAACGGGGCTAATAAGCGGGTTCTAAACAGCGTTATACCCTAAACCTAAAACCCTAAACCCGGGTTTTACGTACCCTGACCTCCAAGTGCTTCCGGGTCACAAAGCCGCATGCTGGCTTGCCGCCACGCGGAAGCCGAGGGCTGTCTGAGCCAGCACCCGCGCTCTTACGGTTTGGGTTGCTAGTTTTTCTTTTTCAGGGTTGTTTAGGATTTGCGTAGGGTTTTATGGGGTGTTTTTTTATTGAAGTAGAGGTGCGCATTGCGCTCCATTAACACTGCTAACAATTATTGCTAAATATCAGCTAACACAACTTTCACTCCAAGCCATTCCTATACGTGATGTTGCTGGGCTATCGGATTGTATACGATACTCCCCTTAGAACCTTATAAAAATAAAAAAACATACATTTAATCTACTCTTGGGGTTTATATAAACAAAAATTTAAAAATATTCCCAAGGGGGATATCGTATGTAACAGTACCGTCAATGTCGAGCCGCAGGCTTAGGTGTTCCGAGCCAGGCAATCTGAACCCTAAACCCTTAAACCTAGGAAGAATGAAAAGGGCCCCTTTTTCCGTTTGAAGGGATTTATCCCTTGTTGGTTTGAAGGGTTTATAAGGGAACCTAAACTCCCCAAAAAAGGGAAGAAGGGCCCCCCTCTCCGGGTCCTAGTATGTACTGGGTTTTGGATGGTTCAGGGTTCCGGGCATGTGAAGTGCGCCGCGCTGCATCGTTCTCGACGACCTCCATGAAAGTGTCTGCCGCAAGCCTTTCTTGGAGGGCCAGAAGGACGAAGGCTCGACGCCCGTGCGATTAGGGTTTACCTAAAGTGCCTTTTGGGCATAGGTAAAGGGTATTCTAGTATACGACCCATAAAAGGTACTACATAGGAGCCTGTGGGTAGGGTTTAGGAAGTTTGGGGTGGCCTGAGGCCCAGAGTGTGTGGATCCCCCCAGGTGGCTTGGCTCAGTTTGGGATCTCAGGGTTCGGGACTTCAAGGGGTCTCGGTTTAGGCTACTAAACATGGCGGAACATGAAGCCCTACAAGTAGAAGCCCTGTCGACCCAGAACCTCGCGCCTGTTCCTGGAACAAGCTGTGCAGGCACTCCTCTAGGATGGCGCTATATTAAAAAGCCCTCTGAAAAATATTCCTGAATATGGTCCTCGTAAACACAATAAGGGAAAAATAACAAAATGTCCCAGGGGTTGTGGGTTTTGGGTTTGGGTTTTGGGCTGAGCGATTAGACCCTTGTCCTCTTCCCTTTTTCCAAGGAGCACTCCGTCCACTTTCTCGCCGCGTCGCCCGCCAAGCGCCCTCCTGGGGTCAGCTTTACGAAAGTTCAGGAATTCGCCCCTAACCCTAAACCCTAAACCCTCAACCCTAAACCCTAAACCCTAAACCCTAAACCCAAAACAGGGTGCGGCCCTCGAGGATGAGTTGGTCTATGTCATTGGCTGGCACTCCCATACTGTATAGAGTCTGAGTTTTAGGGTTTAGGGTTTATGGGGTTTAGGGTTTGGGGTTTATAGGGTTTAGGGTTTAGGGTTTACAGGGTTCAGGGTTTAGGGTTTAGAGTCTTGGTGCAAGAGCCCTAAGCCCAAGCCGTGTTTTTTTGGGGAGGAGTTCGGCCTTGAGCAGATCCTGATGCATGACCACAACTTTCCAGCCTTCGGGAAGAAGCCACCCGTTTCAAGGTTTAGGACCCTAACCCTTAACCCTAAACCCTAAATTCTAAAATCTAAACCCAAAACCCCAAACTCCAAAACCCCATAAACCCCCAAACATGAAACCCTGAACCGTTTAGGGCCCCAACCCCAAAAGCTCCCATCCCTTGGAATCCTAAACCTCGAATGCTCCACCCAGTGCTTCCCTTACCGAACATGGACTTCAAGTAAGGCTTGCCTTAAGAACCCAAAACCTACTCTTTTGGAGGTTACCTGCCATAAGGGGCTTGAAAAGAAGAACCTACGAAAAAGTAGGTTTTGTGTTCCCCTAAGGGTCCATGGACCTCATCATTATCTACTCAGGCCCTTTAAAGCCCCTCTATAGGAGAAGTACTTAAAGGCCCAAGTATTCCGCATCTAGGTACATGGACCCTTGGGGCTCAGAAAGGTATAACTTGAAACCCAAAGCCCCATCTTGTACCAGGCAGCGCAGGCGCCGACACGCGCAGCCTCTCGCAACAGAGCCGGGGAAAGCGCTAAGCCCTAAACCCTAAACCCTACACCCTACACCCTAAACCCTAAACCCTCAACCCTGAACCTTTACATCCTGAACCCTAAACCCTAAAAAACCCTGAACCCTGAACCCTGAACCCTAAAACCCTGAACCCTAAACCCGAAACCCTACCCTAAACCCTTCTCCCTAAACCCCGAAAACGAAACATCCTTAGGCCGTGGTTGGTTTAGTTTCTGTTGGGTTCTGGATTCTTTTGGGCCTTGAGCCCTCCGGGCCCTAAACCTTAAACCCTGAACCCTAAAGTTACCCTCAAATTGATACACGCGGTCCAAGACTATTGTCAACTAGCAGAGGGTTCTGGGCTCATAATATGTCTAACCAGATCTGTATGGTGGGGGGGCGGGGGGGGGGGGGGGGGGGGTGGTGGAAACAATGCCAGGAATCCATAATGTTGCTGCAGATTGCCTAAGAGTTCAATTCTCCCCAGATCCCTAGATCCCAGACCCCAGAACCCTTTTTACTACCCTCAAAACCCCCGGCACGCAAAAAAAAATCCGGGGGGGGGGGGGGGGGAGGGAGTTGGGGCATGTTCAGTAATGCCTCGTTAACAGTAAACCCTAAACCCTAACCCTAAGAGCCTCAGGAAACCTCAAGGGGACCTAAGAACCGGAAAATCCAGGACTTCAAGATCCCAAGATCCCCCAAACCCTAAACCCTAAACCCTAGGTATCCCCCAGCACCCCGGAGGTCTTATAAGCTTGTGGGGTACCTGACCCCCAATCTGAACCCTGAATTTTGTGCCCAAGAAAGGGCCCAAGTGCCAAGAGCCCCGGAGTCCTACTCGGACCCGGCCCCCTCAGGACTCCGGACCGTACCCCCGAAGAGGTTCCCTACTAAACCCAGATCCCTAAACCCTAAACCCTAAACCCTAAACCCTAAACCCTAAACCCTAAATCCTAAACAATATGGCCCTCATCCCTTGAAGGCCCTCATTGTTGCCTTAAGGTGGATCTTTAAACGTTTAGGGTTTAGGGTTTAGGGTTTAGGGTTTAGGGTTTAGGGTTTAGGGTTTAGGGTTCCCAAGCCCAAGCTACAACCTTCGGGGCCCAAGGCTTAAAATCCCATGACAAGAGCCCTCGAGCCGAAGGAACTCGGGCACCGGTCGCGTATGCCCAAGTGGCGGAGTAACGTTTAGGGTTTAGGGTTTAGGGTTTAGGGTTTAGGGTTTAGGGTTTAGGGTTTCGGGTTTAGGGTTCAGGGTTCAGGGTTTAGCGTTTAGGGTTGAGGGCATAACCCCTCACCCCCTCATTCCCTTCAACCCACCTGAGCCCTGAGACCCTCTAAACCCCCAAAACCCCACCCCTAAAAACCCGAAACCCTCTAAACCGCCGAAACCTCCTAAGCCCCTTAGCCCCCCTAAACCCCCTAGGGGACACCTGGGCCCGCCTCAAGTTGAGATCGACGACTTCCTGTAGGGAGGCCACGAAAGGGGCGGCATCCGAGCGCAGCCTGAACCATATGGGTTTGGGGTTTGGGGGTTGAGGTTTAGGGTTTCGGGTTTAGGGTTTAGGGTCTAGGTTCAGGGTTTAGGATTTAGGTGTCTTGGGGTCTGGGGATCTTGGGATCTTGGGGTCCTGGGTTGAGGGGTTTGGGGGATGAGGGGTTAGGGTTTAGGGTTTAGGGGGTTAGGGCGTTCGGGGTTCAAGGGTTTATACGGCTTCGATCGGCTTCGGGGATGAGGGGTTAGGGGGTTAGGGGTTAGGGTTTCGGACGCAGTTTTGCTAAGAAAGGTGGAAACTCTCCCTGTTTGCGGGTGCCTAACGCCCTCATAGTTTATCCTGATCCTGAGATAAGGTACCCAGCCACATAATTAAGGGGCACGTGAGACAATAAACCCTAAACTCAAATCCCCAAACCCTAAATCATAAACCCTCAGGCCTTACTAAAACCACTCTCCAGTTTGATGCTTGATTATATTATTTCCGCAGCGCTTTGCTAGCTCGGTTCTCGCATAAGCTTGAAAGCCCCCCGCCCCCCCCCCCCCCCCCCAACCCTAAACCCTAAACCGCCACACACACACAAAGGGTTCGAGCTGAAACAACCCTCAGCCTCAACCCTATTTCCAGACCCTGAACCCTACAAGCAAAATAATCCCAATGCACCCAACTAACCCCACACGGAAAGCCTGAAGTGTTTAGGGCTTACCTGAGGCTATACAAAGAAGAGGCTAAGTGCTACGAATATTCACCCTAAACTCCTAAACCCAGACCGGCCCCAAGGTAGTTGATGCTTTATTGTGGCGCCATTCTTGGTGGTTCGCCATAGGTCCCTATTGAACCCAGTACTTTGGGATGTTCCCCCTTATACTAACAGTCCTTAGAAGGGATCATGACAGGGGGTACTCTTTTCCCTATCAAGGACTGTCAGCATAAGGGCGAACATCCCCAACCCAGGGGCTGAAAATACCTAAACCCCAAGCCCTAAGCCCTAAGCCCTAAGCCCTAAACCCTAAACCCAGGGCTTGACGGGCTTGAACATACCGGAAGTCAGTCAGCCTCTGCATGGTCAACGTGAACTGCGGTGGCTGGCCGTCCTCGGCCTGGCATCTGGAAGCAGCTCAGGGACCATAGTATAGGGGACCCTGAACTGCACTTGTGCGATGATTCTTTTTTGTACTTAACATTATTACTAGTACTCTTCTGATTAGTTATGACTATTACTAGTGCCTGTAATAATATTTTGAATGTCACTACTGTTGTTATTGCTTTAGGGGTCTATCGGGCTTGCCAGCATCTCCTTTCAGGGCTTTGAGGATGCCAAACTTGTGGAGCTTCGGGCATGCCCCGGTTTAGGGTTTAGGGTTTAGGGTTTAGGGTTTCGGGTTTAGGACTATACTCGAATCCCCGTTGACCAACCCAAAAAGGAACTACATTAGAGCCTTCAGGAACACCAAACCCTAACCCTCGGGCCCCTCGACTCTAAACCCAATAATTCTTTGGGTTTTGGAACCTGATCTTTCCTCTAAGCCTGTTGATCCGCCAGCCTCGGTGACAGGGCGCAGCATCATCACGGTCCTCGCCTCCTCGGACGTAGCGAGGTCGACCTCGCGCGAGCAGCCCCACGTAATTGCAGCACACATCCTCTCCTACAATAGTTTCGCATTGATTTCCCCTTTAACTAGCGGTGCTTCATTGGATTATAATAGGGGTACTATAAACCCTAAACCCCAAGCCCTAAGCCCTAGGCCCTAAGCCCCAAACCCATCCCAAGTTTCACATCCCAAAGCCATATCGCGCCTCTCCCATGCTCGCGATGCCGATAGCACCGACGTGCAGGCCCTGTGCTGCCACGAAGACGAGCTCGTCCACCTCTCAGGCAAAACTCAAGCGACTCAAGGAGGAACCCTAATGTTGGACCTTAGGGGTTTCTTATTTAGGGGCTACTTCGGTACATAGGGACTAGGTAAGGTATGTATAGGGCTTATATGGAAAAGTAAGGTCCCTTCTAGGGATTCCCTTAATGCACCTAAACTAAACCGTTAAAACCCCAAGCCCTGAACCCCCACTTAGTTGCTGAGTTCATAAGCCCCAAAGTGTACACTTCAGTTCTATAAGTATAGTATCCCAAAAAATGTAAAGTTTACTCATGCAGCCACTACTAAGTAAGCCCTAACCCCACCCCCCCCCCCCCCCCAAAAAAAAAAAAAAAAAAACACACACACACACACACACCCTCAAACCTCCCCGTCGCTCTACTTCACTACCAATTGTATCCCCTTACTTGGAGGTTCATGGGTAGTCAAAAGTAGGGTTCTAAGTACACTAAACAAGGTTATAGCCACGTGTCGCTATAGTTATCGTGGTTATAACCCCACTTATAGTTACCCATGAACCTCCAAGTAGTCGACTTACAAGGAGGGGGCCCCCCTAGTTATAAGTAAAGCAACAAAAACTCCTAAATTTGGTTCGAAGGATCCAAACTTAGGTTCTAAGTCCTTTAACTATAGTTGGTATAGTAAGGGGGCCCCTCCTTGTATGGAATGAACGAACGTAGCCCCAAAGACCAGGTCTTGTTAGCTAGGCACCTTTCTTCGGCCCAGCCCAAACCCTGAAAACGCCATGCCTGCAACCCAGCAACCTGCCCTAAACCCTAAACCCTAAACCCTAAACCCTAAACCCTAAATCCTAAACCCTAAACCCTAAACCCTAAACCCTAAACCCTAAACCCTAAACCCTGGCCTGATCCAGGGCACCGCCGCCCATATCGACCCAGGCACGCTCGTTTTGCAACCTGCAGCAGCCCCCAGCTTCAGTTTAGGGGCCTTCTTCTCCGAACCCCTGAACCCCCCAATCCCCTTCGACCCGCTCCCCTTAGGACCAGTATATGCATGATGTTGCTCCTTTCGGATTTATAATAAACAAAAGCATCCTTCCCAAGAAAACTACAGCATAAACCCGAAATCTACTTGAAGCTTCGTACCCTAAGTAAGGTGATGACCAGTTAGATAGTTACCTTAACCTCCCCCTGATAGCTACCCATGAACCTCCAAGTAACCCTAAACCCTAAACCCTAAACCCTAAACCCTAAACCCTAAACCTTAAACCCTGAACCCTGAACCCTAAACCCTAATCCTAAACCCAATACCTTCACGCCGGGGCCTCTCCGGATCCAGGTGGCTTGTCCAAACAAGCTGAAGGCCTGATCTCAATATGGAGCGGATGGAAAGGAAAGGGTTCGTCGTTTCACCTTGGGGGTTCCCAAAAAATGGAGGTATCCCATTGTTTCTTTTCTTTTTGCTGAGTTTGGCCGGGGGGGGGGGGGGGGGTCCCAGAGTACGAATTTCGGGGGTATCCTCCCCCCCCCCCCCCCACCCCCATATCTCGAACTTCTGAAGCATGCTTCTTATGGTCTCATCCTAGCATAACCAACGAAGTTGCTTACAGGGCTTGGGGCGAACAAAGCCGAAAACCGCCTAAACTCCCTCAACCCGAAACCCTGAACCCTAAGCCCTGAACCCTAAACCCTAAACCCCCAAACCCTGAACCCCACAAGTTTTTCGGGAGAGAAAAGTTGTGAATCAACCAGATGCAGAGTTGGAACTCGGGCTCAAGGGCTCCAAAGGTGTGGCATGGGCCCGCTGCCTAAACTTACGTAGTGCTTCGTGGTAGGGATTTTGTATAATCACTAACCCCAAGGCTGCAAGGACTCTTTCTTGTCTTGGGGTTTGGGCCCAAGAGGTTTTTGGGCTTTTTTGAGCCTAAGGTTAAAGAGAATGTGCTCAAGGCCTGTTTCTTTTTTGGTTGGAGGGGGGAGGGGGGTTAGGGTATGGTGTTTGGGGTTCAGGTGTGATACTTCATCACGAAGACGGCTCGCAAACCATGTCCCCGATAGTTAGGGTTCCAAACAACTCGGAGGATGGGGTTCAGGGTTTGTGGTTTAGGGTTTAGGGAAACCCCAAGCCCTATGAGAATGGCTTCAGAAAGTTGGGTTGTTTTCGTGGTACACCGGCTACGGAAATGCCCATAGTCAACAACGCCACTTGCAAGCACAGCGTCCCAAGCGTCCGCCGATCAGTGCCTTTCAGGGAACTTGGGCTGGGCAACCCTCCTAAAGCATCTTGGGGGAGGTCTTAACTTGGTTGAGGGTTTAGGGTTTAGGGTTACGGTATAGAGTTAAGGGTTAAGGGTTTAGGGTTTAGGGTTCAGGGTCCTCAAGCGGGCCTTTGGAGCTCCGACTGGTGGTGCCCAGCGCGCAAAGAGCGACCGGACCGACACCGGGCGCGAGAAGCGGAGGTAGCCTGGAGGTTGTGGCTCGGGTTTAGGGGGCTTCGGGCTAGGGTTCAGGGTGCTCTCAGGGTTTAGAGAAAGGCTGTCGGGTTTAGGGTTCGGGGGCTTAGGGTTTAGGGGTCATAAGTTTAAGGTTTTGGGGTTTAGGTTGGTTGGTTGGTTGGTTGGTTCAAAGACACCGATGCGTCATCTCTGAGCAGAGAACGGGGGAGAGCCCGCCCGCCCCAGAAAGCCAAAGCAACTGCCGCGGCAGCACTGGTATAATGCCTCCAGGAACCCCCTGTCTCAAGCACAGAGGTTTTATCATGCCTCTGCGGGACGACCGTGCCAGTGCCAGAACAGGCGTGCACCTTGGCATATGAGCCTGGCAAATTTTGTAGCCACGATATCCGCGAACCGTGGCTGACCAGGACTCCAAGATCTTCAAGGCTACTGCAGGGCCTCGTTGTCGGAAGTTGTTCGCAGCTGCCAACCACGTGTAAGTAGATGCTGGTATACCTTAAACAGAAGGAGCTGTTATGAGGGGCCCGTTGGGGAAGGTGGCACAGCACCAGCACCATTAAAAAAACTGTACTGTAAACTTCAGGAACAATTATTGGGAAGGTGTCACAGCACCAGCTTCAAAGAACTGTGAGCTTCAGGAAAAACGGTCGGGAAGGTGGCACAGCACCAGCGCAACCCAGTAAAAGAAAACTGTGATCGTCAGGAGAAATGATCGGGGAAGGTGGCAGAGCGCCAGCGCAATATGCCATCAGGAACCGGGCAGATCATCCCTTCAACTCCCCGAGTTCTTGGGAGAAAACCTAGACCCTAAACTCCCTGAACCCTAAACTCCCTGAATTTTGCCCTAAACTCCCTAAACTCCCTAAACTCCCTAATTTTCCCTAAACTCCCTAAACTCCCTAATTTTCCCTAATTTTCCCTAATTTTCCCTAAACTCCCTAAACTCCCTAAACTCCCGTTCAACTCCCTCAACCCTAAACCATATAGACCCCAGTCTTCACGGCTTCGCCTCTGTGCCCTGCCACTCCCCTCACCTTGAGGGCCCCCCAACCTGGTTCTTACTAGGGGATGGGGGAATTAGGTACCCTTCATCCCCTATCTATGAATATATAAATAAATCTAAAAGTAAATATAAATATAAACATATAAATATAAATATCTAAATATACATATAAATATAAATACAAATATCTAAATATACATATAAATATAAATATAAATCTAAATTTAAATATAAATATATCAAATTATAAAAAAAAGTGTATATATATATATATAGACACACACACACCCCCTTTAAGGGATTACGTAGGGTACCTAATTCCCTCATTCCCTACTCAGAACCAGCAAGCCAATCAAGGGTCGACCTCGAATTTTCCAAACTTTCGTCGCCACCAAGAAGAGTTGTGGCTTGGGATGTTCCCCCTTATACTAACAGTCCTTAATCGGGAGTGCTACTACCCACAAGCTTAGTTGCTGAGTTCACAAGCCCGCCCGCCAAAGTGCACACTTTCAGTTCTATTGGGATTTTGGTATCCCGAAAGTGTAAAGTGTACTCATTTCAGCTACTAACAGAAGAGCTGTGGGAAAGGGCAGCACAATCATGTGGGCGTATGAGTATACTACATGAAGAAGGGACATGCGATTGTCGGGCATGGGTCCTGCGGACATAAGCTAAGATCCAGAACCCAAGCTCGAAGACCCTTAACTGTCCTCCATAAGCAGAATGTTTGTTTATATTTCCTTGGGTTTTAATATCAAACAAACAGAACATAATGCCTAAGGGGGTCTATGGTTAAGCCCTTGAGTCTCAAAACCCTGAAGCCCTCAAATCCGCCATCCCCAAAAAACCGGAATCGCCAAAGCTCATGCAAAAAAAAACCCGGACCTTTCAACGTACCCTCCCCCCCCCCCCCCCCCCCCCCAACAAATCACCTGTAAGGAGTATGTAGGCCAATCACGTGGTACATCACCCGAACCCTAGCAAACCCACAACCCCCCCATCGAATCCTGACTAGTGGCCAATGGATCCCCCGAGCTCTGCGGAGACTGACAGCCTGAGTAAGGAGGGTGAGTCAGGAGGGTTTAGGGTTTAGGGTTTAGGGTTTAGGGTTTAGGGTTTAGGGTTTAGGGTTTAGGGTTTAGGGTGTTGAGGGGTCTGGGGAATTAGGGGTTTGAAGGGCTATTGAGGAGCGGCTGCGTGCTACAGGTACCGAATAAGACTACGACTACGACTACGACTACGACTACGACAAAAGGCAATAACAACAGCAACAGCTGCTGCCGCCGCTGCTGCTGCTGCTACACCAGGAACTGCTACGGCTACTTCTAGTACTTCAGCACTACCACTACAACTCAGAGGTTTGCTTTGTTTTCCCATGCGCGGTTTTGGGGTATGAAAGGGAAAGCTTAATCATGGAAATCTAAGGTCAGGCCAAGGGCCCTAAGTCTTAAACCCTCACGACACGGGTGCCATATACAAAGGACCCAACAACATTGAGGCAACTTTCGGTCTCCAACTTGAAAATTTGTGTTAAATTAAGGCACATTTTTTGACTACGATGTCGGCACATCGAACCCTTAGGGTTCTTAGCAGCCCAGCAACTATCTTATAATAAGGGCACCCTTTTTGGGGTTGGTTACTCTATACGGGAACCTTGAACCAACAAAATAGAAGGAAAGGGTACCACCGGGCTACCAAGGGTTCTTGGCTGCACTTAGCAGGGTAGCTATTAATTTTTAATTCTTAGCTGCCTTATTCAGAAGCCCCAATAAACCCAAAAAGGCTAAGGATCTAAAGTCACAGTAAAGCACCCCAGAGGGTTAAAGTCCCTAAACCCTAAACCCTAAACCCCTAAACCCCTAAACCCTAAACCCTAAACCCTAAACCCTAAACCGGTTAAAGCACCCAGGCACTGTTGCTCGGCCACAGCCTGGCGAGGTCGACTCGTGGAGTCTGGGGCCCGGGGCCTAAGACCCCCGTTTGGGATTTAGGGTTTAGGGTTGAGGGTTTAGGGTTTAGGGTTTAGGGTTTAGGGTTTAGGGTTAGGGTTTAGCGACCCTCTTTACCTACAGCTTTTATGGGCTCTACCTACGAAGTAAGGTAAGTACTGGTAAACTGTAGGTAAGATAGAGACCCAGGTCGAACCCGTGGACCCAATGCCAAGATTCAGATCGCAAGCTGAAATCCTTGAACCCTAAACCCTCCACATCGCCCCCAAGCCCCTGACCCCAAGCCCTAAACCCCAAAGCTTACAGGCCCTGAACCGCAAACCCCATGCCCAGGGCATCCTACTCCCAAAACCCATGATCTCTGCGCACTATACAGCCCTAACCCTGCCTTCCAAGAACAAAAAAGTATATAAGAAGGGGTACATAAAGGGAAGCGCTAAGCCCGAAACCCTCAACTCCTAAACCCTAGACCCGGAACCTCAGCAGGGCCAGCAACCTGAGAGGTCTCTGGCCTTCTTTTGGACGATGCCGAAACCGCATTTAGGGTTCAGGATTCAAGATTCAGGGTTTTGGGTTTGCTGGACCCTGAAAAAATTCCTAAACCGGAACGCCCTTCGATGCCGGACCGGTTGAGCAGAGCGCTAAGCTTGTGGGAAGACTTTCGGGATGTGGGGCGTCAGGGTTTTGGGTTCAGGGTATAGGTTTAGGACTTATATACGGGAGATCGCTGCCTGTCAGGTATGTTACGGCACGTTAAGTTCAGCCGTGCCACCCAAGTGCCCAAGACCCTAAACCCTAAACCTAAATCCTAAACTAAACCCTGAATTTTAAAGTGCTCACTGCGCATCTGCTGCATCTCTGTGGGGATGCTAAGTCCTACACCCTGGACCCGAAGCATTCTACCCCAAGGCTCCTATGTAGTAACTTTTTTGGGTAGTATACTCGAATTCACGTTAACTTGACTAAAAAGGTACTTTTGTAGAGCCTTCAGGCAGGCAAGCTTGTCAACCCCAACTCGCAACGGCTGGGATTTGAACTGCAACCATCTCTGCAGGGTAGAAGGCTGACGCTTCAGGGTTTAGAGTTTAGGGCTTAGGCATTTGGGGGTTTACGCGAAGAAGGGACCCTAATATAGACCCCTAAATAGTGGGGCTCCCTTATAATGAGGACCCCAATAAGGTACCCCTAATGTCGGAAACCCCCATTTAGACTTCATGGCTTGAACGGTGGGGGTGCAGGGAGTCACGAGAGGGTTACGGAGGCCTCGCTGTTCGGCAAGCCAGCCGCAATCGGGACGTCAACGCCAGGAAGAGCCTGAAAGAGGTAACTCAAAACCCTGTCTTGTTTTATAGGGTTTAGGGTTTAGGGTTCTTAAGGGGGTTCAAGGGGGCTATGTAACCCAAGCTTCCCTAATACTCCCCAATACTCCCTAATGCCCCCTAAGCTTCCTTAACGTTCCCTAGGCATCTACCGTCCATGAACCCCCTCACTTAAACTTCTTAAGAACCCTAAAAGATTAAAGGACAAAACAAAGAATGGCTCAACACAAAGCTGGCACTGCCCCGAATCCTTCAGGTATGCTGGCCATCAAAAACATGCAAGTGACATGCAAAGAATGGCTCAACACAAAGCTGGCACTGCCCCGAATCCTTCAGGTATGCTGGCCATCAAAAACATGCAAGTGACATGACATCCCACATGAACTCTTTACAAGACGGACTTTGCACTATGCAATGACCTGCCCCGGAGGTCCACTGTGATATTTCTTCTTTCGGGGATCTTGTCTTCACTTTTGATGCCCAGTGGCGAGATCTAGCGCCGTCTGTACCGTAGGAGTGTCACTAATTGTACATTTAATTACTTGAAACACATGACCGCAGGAAGATTTATTTGCTATCCTACGAGACTCGGAAACCCTGGTGCCACTGGAGTCAGAAAGGCGTTTGGCCTGGGAGATGTGCCTAGCAACCAGTGCGGAGCTCCTAAGGGTCAGGCATGGCGGGATTTGGACGGTTTACGATTTATGGGGATTAACCAAAGCCGGAAAGGATTAACAAGAGATGGGGTATAAAGCTCCAGGTACCTGAAGGCTCTTATGCAGTCACTCTTCGTAGCATTCCTATTACGACCTTTAGTATACAGCCCTAACACGTACTACGTTGAAGGCTTGAAACTTTAGGTAAACCTCAACCCCTAAGCCCTGCACCCTAAAGCAAAAAAAAGCAAACCCCGGAGTTAGCCACAATTCCTGTCAGCCCCAGCCCCGGGATGAAAAATGGGTCATATACCCTGTATTACTAGAACTCCTATGAAGGTCTATGAACCATACACCCTTTTTGCCTTTTTTAGGGTTCATCTTGTCCGCCAGGGAAGGTCCAGCCCTCAAATCCTCAAGCTCGGACGCCCCAAGGCATTCGCAACGCCAGGTGGCCAGTGCACCATCACTCACAGATTGGGGAAGACCTGCCGAGAATGACAACGGGTTCTGATTTGGGCCCTATAACCCCTAAACCCTAAACCCTAAACCCTAAACCCTAAACCCTAAACCCTAAACCCTAAACCCTCAGTGTTTTGTTTGAATTTCGGTGGCGCTTGCCAGTGGATGTGGGGCATGGGCACCTCGGGGCGCCTGGGAGTTTGAGCCTTGCGGGGGCAGCACCGAAAAACGCTTGCCTCTACACCAGCGGATAGGATTAGGGGGACCCTTGGGGATATAGACCCTCTGAATAAGGCCCCTCTTTAAGAGAGCCAGAAGAAGGTTAATTAAGAAGGGTTCCCTTTTTAAGGGTCCCCCTTATCCTACACAGGATACACTGTATGGGGACGGCCAGTCATGAACACTTACCCCTGTTCGTGTCCCTGAGACTTGAGAAGTTATCACCTTACGCCGCCCGTTGAAATTATATAGCAACTACAGTACAGCCACCAGGTAGAGGCTACAGCGTTCTTACAGTCGACTAGACGGCAGGCTCGCGCACTCACACCCAACATCTGTTGCGGGCTTCGGGGGCGTGATTCCGGGAGAGCGCCTGCGACGGCGCGACCGGCTGAATGGCCTCAGGCACATGCCCCTGCGTCCCAAACCCGATGGCGATGTTCGTGGATGCCAGAGACATATCCTTAACCCTAAGCCCTAAGACCTAAACCCTAAACCCTAAACCCTAAGCATGATTACCATGGGCAGAACTGCCGGGAGCCCGACAACAATTCAACAAGCCAAGGGGCCCCCTGGCAAGGATTTGAGGTTTGATGCTACAACGGGCTTCTTCAGCACAGACCTGGCAAACCCATCACTCGGGAAATAGGTACCAAGAACCATTAAGAACCATTAAGAACCATTAAGAACCATTAAGAACCATTAAGAACCATGAAGAACCATGAAGAACCATGAAGAACCATGAAGAACCATCAAGAACCATTCAGAACCATACTAATTCCACACAAAACTCTGAGTGGATCCATTATACACCACCGAAGACCCCAAACAGTCAAAGGCACATCAAAGAAACAGTGGAGACGAGACAAAAGGAGACGAAGGGAGACAAAAGGAGGCGAGGAGCACAGCAACCCGGCAAAGCCACCCACATGAAGGGAGACAAAGGGAGACAAGGATAACAGGAACCCGGCAACAGTCCTCAGAATTTCGGCAATCCTTAAAGAATTTAGAACCCCAACAGCAGACTGTTTGGGAACAAATCCTGGCCTCTGCTTGGAGGCTCATGGGTAGATATTTCTGGACTTGCGTATGTAGAGCACATGAAAAGTGAGTCTCAGTGGTCATGACTCTAGTTGCAGGTTCTGAACCTATAACTACCCATGAACCCTACCCAAAGGCTCCTATGTGGTACCTTTCTTGAGTAGCACACTAGAATCCCCGTTGACTAACCCCAAAAAGGAACTGCATTAGAGCCTTTAGGTAAACCCTCAAGCCCTCTAACTAGGTTGCCCAGTAACCTAGGATTAAAAAGGGTGCCCTTTTTTGCTTAAAGGGGTTTATAGGGGAACCTAGAGCCCCCAAAAAGGGAATAAGGGCACTACTGGGCATCCTAGCTAAGATCTGAAGCTCCAAAGGTCTGCAGGCTAAGAGCAATCACGCGCGATCCAGCGCCCGTCGAAAGTGGCTACCACGTTGCTCGGCAGCCCTTGCGAGAAAGTTACTGGCCTGGGCGGGCCGGAGGGTTCTCGGCCTTCAGAACAGGCTTGCCTAGAGGCTGTAAAGGCTCGAATGTAGTCCCTTGTTGGGTTAGTCAGAGGAATTCTAGTATGCTACCCCAAAAGGTACTACATAGGAGCCTTTAGGTACTTTGAAAGAGGTTACCTTGGTGTGATCAGACTTAGACTCAGCCGGCAAAATGTTTTGGCCAATAGAACTTCCATAGTGATTCCTTTGCATAGACACTGTATGGAAATTCCATTGGCTTGAAAACCCCGAGGCAAATTCTATAAGACAAGGCAAACGTGCAGCAGCACTATATTTTTTGTTGGCCGGAGACCTCCGCGAATCGAGAGCGAACGCATTCGAACCGAAGGTACAGTCTCGGATCCTTGCGCACAAACCTTAACGCACCAAACAACACCTTGAGGACACTTGAATTCCCACAATCACAGCCGCAAACAAAGAGTCTGAAAACAAAAAAACACATAAAGTCCCAGCCAGAAAGTTCACATACTTCCATGGAACTTAGCTTCCAGAAAGGGTTGTTACAGCAGGGGGGTTCAAGGCGGGAAAAGCCTAGGGAGCCTTGGAAAAGTAGTGGGGAGTATTAGGGAACCTTGGGTTACATGCCCCCACTTGACCCCCGCTCTCTTAAGAGCCCTAGAACAAACAAAACAATGGACATGTTATTTGCACTTTGGCTACCAATTGGGTACAAACATGACACAAGGCCAAGCCTCCAATAAAGATCTGATGAGACGGTGCTGCACCTATGCACGCTTAGTATATTGCCCTAAACCCTAAACCCTAAACCCTAAACCCTAAACCCTAAACTCTAAACCCTAAACCCTAAACCCGGGAAGCAGTTCAACGAAGTTCGGCGAACCCTTCAAGGCCACCACCATGAGCTGGGGTTTAGGGTTGTGTGCCACGCTCCAGCAATAGTACCCTAGACTCCCACGCATCAGTCGAAACTTGAGCAGCTGCGTTGAGAAGCCCAGGGGTTCAGGTATAGGGCTTATATACCCTAAGCCAAACTAAACCCTGGAAAGCCCAGACGTTGCAGGGCACTGTAGTAACCCCACACCCTACCCAAAGGCTATGTAGTACCATTTTTGGGGTGGTATACTAGAATCCCCTTTAACTAAAACCAAAAGGAACTACATTAGAGCCTTTAGGTAACACCTGAAACCCAACGAGCCGAGCGTCAGCCGCCGGTCAAGCTGAGCGCCCGTAAAATGCAGCAATCCTCTGGACTACGGGTTTAGGGTTTAGGGTTTAGGGTTTAGGGTTTAGGGTTTAGGGTTTAGGGTTTAGGGGGTCTAGGTCCGCGAGTTGCCTTCGAGATGACGGCTACCCTTTTGTCCTTCTTGCTAGGTTTCTAAAGAACCCCCCCTGTGTCTACCTTATGGGCCCCAAACAAACCTGCTTTTTCGTAGGTTCTTCTGTATAAAGCCCCTCGTAGGATTCTTAGGAACCCTACAAAAAAGCAGTTTTTTTTTTTTTGTTTTTCGTAGGTTCTTCTGTATAAAGCCCCTTTGTAGGATTCTTAGGTCCCCTGCAAAAAAGCAGCCTTTTTTTCGTAGGTTCTTCTGTACAAAGCCCCTTTGTAGGATTCTTAGGTAACCTGCAAAAACCCTAATCCCTAAACCCTAAAGCCTAAACCCCAAAAAGCAGGTTTTGGGGTTCTTAAGGTAGGCTCATGGGTTCATGTACAAACGGATCCAGATCTAGGCAGGACTGCGCGTCCCAAAGCGCGAAGGCCTCCGTAAGGTTTAGGGTTTAGGGTTTAGGGTTTAGGGTTTAAGGGTTTAGGGTTTATAGGGTTTAAGGTTGAAGGTTTAGGGTTTAGGGTTGAGACGTGGCCAAGCAGCCACAGGTCCGAAATCAGGAAATATTTATTTTACGCTTTTGGATACGATTCTGATACAATTCTGAAATACGATTTTACCAGGGGTGCAAACATGAGATACGATTTAAATACGATTTAGATACGATTTGGAGACAATTGAAGTTCGACGCAGACTCAGACACCAATCGGATACGACTCAGATACGATTCAGATACGACGTAGCGTTCGTGAGATATGTAGTGTAGAGTCAGCATCTTTATAGAGATCTTTTCTGTTGGACAGGCAAACAGTGGGGCTCTTCATATTTTGGGAAGCAGGGGGGGGGGAGGGGGTGGGGGGGCGGGGGTGAGGGGAGGGGGAGGGGAGGGGGTAGGTGGGTGAGAGGAAGGGTAAAGGTGAGTGAGGAGAGGGGGTGAGGAGGGGAATGGGGGGCCGGGGCACGGTGGGGCTGGAAGGGTTGGACTGCAGGCGGACCTGCGACGTTGTGGGGTCCCTCTACTTTTTCGGGCTTGTTGGTTGCCCGGCCAGGTTTCCAAAGTCGTATCCAAAATCGTATCCAAAATCGATACGATTTTGGATACGATTGTGGTGGTTTTGGGGACGCAGAACCGTTGGTTTTTTTCTTTAAGGGAGCCAAATCGTACCACAAATTGTATCCAAAATCGTCTCTATTCCCCAATGTGGGGAAGGATTTACAGATACGATTTTGGATACGATTTGGGATACGATCTGCCCCCCTCCGCCCTGCCCCCCGCCGAAGAAGCAGGAGGGGGGGGGGGGGGGGGGGGGTGAGGAAATCGTATCCCAAATCGTATCCCAAATCGTATCCAAAATCGTATCCAAATCGTACCCAAAATCGTATCTATTCCCCAATGTGGGGAAAGATATACGGAATACCATTTTACATACGATTCTGGATACGATTTTGGATACGATTTTGATTTGGGATACGATTTGGGATACCATCTGCCCCCCTCCCGCCCTGCCCCCCTGCCAAAGCATGAGGCGCTGGGGAGGGTGGGAGGGGCGGGTGGGATAAGATTTGGCACACGATCTGCCCCCTCCTGCCCTTGGGGCGGGGGGGCTTCTTCGGGGGGGGTGGGCGGCGGGAGGGCAAATCGTATCCCAAATCGTATTCCAAGTCGTATCCCAAATCGTGTCCAAAATCGTATCCAAATCGCATCCAAAATCGTATCTATTCCCCAATGTGGGGAAGGATTTATGGATACGATTCTGGATACGATTTGGGATACGATGTCGGATACGATTCGGGATGCGATTTGGGATACGGGGAGGGGGGCGGGTTCGGGGGGGGGGGGGGGGGGGGGGGGGGGGGGGAGGCCAAATCGTATCCCAAATCGTATCCCAAATCGAATCCAAAATCGCATCCAAATCGTATCCAAATCGTATCTATTCCCCAATGTGGGGAAGGATTTATGGATACGATTTTGGACACGATGCTGGATACGATTTTGGATACCATTTCGGTTACGAATTGGGATACGAATTGGGATACGGCCCTGCCCCCTGCGCCAAGGGGGGGGTGGGCGGGGGGGGGGGGGGGTAAATCGTATCCCAAATCGTATCCAAAATCGTATCCAAATCGTATCCAAAATCGTATCCATTCCAATGTGGGGAAGGATTTATGGATACGATTTTGGATACGATTCTGGATACGATTTTGGATACGATTTCGGTTACGATTTGGGATACGATTTGGGATACGGTCTGCCCCCTCGGCCCTGCCCCCCGCGCCAAAAGGGGAGGGTCGGGGGAGGGTTGGGAGTCGGGGGTAGGGTCGGGGGGGGGAGGGGGGCAGAAGGCGAAATCGTATCCCAATCGACTCCAAAATCGTATCCAAATCGTATCCAAAATCGTATCTATTCCCCAATGTGGGGAAGGATTGATGGATACGATTTTGGATACGATTTGGGACACGGTCTGCCCCCTCCCGCCCTGGGGGTGGGGGCGGTGGGGGCGGGGCGGGGTGGGGGTCCGGGGGGGGGGGGGAGGGGGGGGGGGGGGTCGAGGAGGGGGGGGAAGGCGAAATCGTATCCCAAACCGTACCCCAAATCGTATCCAAAATCGTATCCAAATCGTATCCAAAATCGTATCTATTCCCCAATGTGGGGAAGGATTTATGGAAACGATTTTGGATACGATTCTGGATACGACTCTGGATACGATTTCGGATACGATTTGGGATACGATTTCGGATACGATCTGCTCCCTCCCGCCCTGCCCCCCAGCCGAAGCAGGAGGCGGGGGGCAGCGGGAAACGATTTATGGATACGATTTTGGATACGACTTGGGATACGATTTGGGTTACGATGTTCGGTGATTTTTTGGGTGCAAAATCGTATCGAAATCGTATCCAAAATCGATACGATTTTGGATACGATTTTGGGGCCTCTTCGCTTGCGCGATACGATTTTGGATACGATTTTGGGGCCGCCTCGCTTGGACGATACGATTTTGGATGCGCTTGTGGGGCCACCTCGCTTGAGAGATACGATTTTGGATACGATTTCGGATCTGGCTCGTTTTGGGGTAAGGCCGTCCAAAGTCTATCTAGAGTCCAATGTCTAGATTTCCAGAGACAAACGCTACCGTCAACGACTGCGAGCTCCCTTGAGCTGGGTGAGCTGCGCATGTACGCTCGGGGGCGCATGGAGACTCCATCAACGACAATCGTATAAAAATCGTATCTAAAACCGTAATAAAATGGTATCCCCCAACCCTTCGAATCGTATCCTAAACCGTATTAAAATCGTATTGAAATCGTATTGAAATCGTATCCCTCCATCGACACAAACTTAGATCGTATCCCTTCGTCGTATTGAAAACCGTATCCAAATCGTATCAAAAACATTTCACAAAACCCTTCCTGTGGCTTCTTAACACGTCTCAAGTTTAGGGTTTACGGCACTGAGTTTACGTCGTTTTAGCCTTATTCAGGGTACTTCTAACTCTACTTGTAACTACACATGGACCTCTACCCGGTGAAGCTTCAGCCTTTGCGCGTGGGGAAGCTTCATCTTTCTTGCGGGCTTAAGCCGGGGTTTAGGAAGTTCGGAGTAGGCTCCTGTGGCCGTTGCGTTCCGGCCATGTGCCAGGAAGGCGCGGGCGTCAAGACCCGAAAGCAGCGCTGGCTCCTGCGAGAGCTCCTGCCTAGGTGCAAGAAGCGGCATCCTTGAAACGCGTACAACTTGTCTTGCTGTTTCGTAGGAAGCACCCCCTTTAAGGGATGGCGAAGGGTACCTATAATTCCGCCATTACCTACTAAGATCCCAGGGCCTAGTATGGAATTTAGGTACCAGAAGCCGTACTATACAATGCTAGAAGTGAACCCTTTCGGGGGACCCTGACCCCTGAACCGGTGCCGTGGTGCCCTCGGTCCCTTGCCATACTCTTGGCTTTCGGCAGGTTTTGGGTTTAGGCCAAGACGATCAAGCACTACATGGCCCTTTCCACGAAGCAAAAATGTAGGGGGACCTATAGCAATGACAGGTTGGTCTAGCACAGCTTGTAGTCTCCGGGAATTGGCAGGACCAGCAGACTACACCTAAGCACTCGACATGTTTGCAAGTCCATATCCGTTCGCGAAGACTTCCACAAGATCACAGTAAGTCTAGACCCGGGAGTAACCTCGGAATGACAAGGGCGCCCTTTTTGGTTTTAAGGGGATTATAAGGGAACCCCAACCCTAAAAAAAGGAAAAAGGGCCTACTCCCGGTTCTAGAAGTACTGCTAGCTGTTGCTTTCCAGCCCTGAAACTTGCCATGAACAAGAATAGCCTTGCAAAAAACCAAATTTGGTCCGGTCGCACAAGAGATGCTTGGCGAACATGCGCCTCAAGGATCATGTACCTCAGAGGTGTCGGGTTGATGGGGTTGAGGGCCCTTGATGCATGGCTCCTTAAGCCCTCGAGGATTCAGTAAAGGAGACATGAAACCGTAAACCCTAAACCCTAAACCACTTTCTCGGAGCAGGGGTTGCTGAAGCACTGCACTGCAGCCAAAGTGCTCGGGCGTCGTAAAGTCAACACCCGGTCCGTCGACGCCCAGGTCATGAAGAATCCTCTCCTTGTGCCAAACCCCTGGCCCCTTACCCTCATTGTTACAACTCTAGACCCCCAACCCTGAACCTTCAGCCCCAAACCCCTTCATGGTCCGGGCGACCGTCAAGGCCCCGAAACCCCAAGTATCCCTAATTGCCTAGACGCCCCATACTCATACCCCCCAACAAAACCCTGATAGTTGGTTCAAGGTACCCCTAAACCCTAAACCCTAAACCCTAAACCCTAAACCCTAAACCCTGTCACACTTGCAGCCCGACTGAGAGGCAGCGCCTTAGACTTAAAAGGTGTAGTTAGTGCTCATGGTGGGTCAAGGGTGTGTCAGGGGCTGGAGCTTAAGGTTTAGGGTTTAGGGTTTAGGGTTTAGGGTTTAGGGTTTCGGGTTTCGGGTTTAGGGTTCGGGCTTGAAGTTACTGACTTAACCCCATACTTCCAGTGACCTAATAGTTGAGTCCTCAAGGGTTCTAGTAACCTAACTACTTGGTCCCTGGAAGTCTAGGGTAAGATTGAACATAAAGTTTACGGTGTAGAGCCTGGTGTCATATTCGTTGCCTGCGTGCAAAAGACGTTTTGTCTTGCCTGGAATCGTAATACAAGGAATCTCAAAAGTATGTTGAAATATGCTGAAGTGTAGCTAAGACCGGGCGGGCACGCAACCTCCCTGGAATCATTGGAGCTTGCTTCCATGTTCTGACGTATAAGTCATCGTCTTCGCAGTGCTCGGCGACCTGATGTTTGAGGACTTGCAAAAAAGTTCTCGTGAACGTGAAAAAGCGTCTCATCATGCCTCCACGCTTCACATCGTGGCAGCTCTGCTTCTGTTCTTTCATCAGAAGTTGACACTACAACAAGTGATAGTCAACTGGCTTTCTATGTGAGCCTTTCCCACGTCGCTCTGTGCAATGACTTTCAGGAAGGTCGGCTTCACGCCCCTCCTCCGCGCAAACCACTCTTTGTGCATGGTGGTAAAGAAACATACGCAGGCAAAGCGTCAGAGAACCTGCCTCATTTCTACATCTTGTGGCTCACGTGCTCCCTGGCTTCTAGATCAGACATGAACTTCGTAAGCCGAAGGACGTTGCCTGAGTATGCATTGGAATTCGAACCGCTACATGTGTGATTCCTTTGCGCGCGCCGGCCTGCAACTCACATTTCTTGCTGTCCAATACAACGTCTGAGTTAAGTTTCGGTACATGTTCCCGTTGTCGGGTTGTGTCAAGCGCAAATGTGATATAGTAGTAGTGTCTGTGTAATCTGCTGCGCAGCATCTTGGCTTCAGTTTCTGGCCGGAAGTCCTGAGCCATCTTGTTGCCGTTCATATCATTCTTGTCGTCATTCTGCTTCTGGACTTTAGTATCATGCAGTCCTGTACCATAATGCATACTTCGAGAATCTGCCTGAGTCATCCAGTTGTGCACTCCGGACCTCCCAACGCCACCATCCAGAGCTGCTGCTGCCGCAACGCTGAGATCGCGTCGTGCTGACATGTTCCACTGTGCTCTTGTCCTGCAGAGATGCTGTGCTGTGCACATACCAATTTCCTGGGATTTCTACTACCTGCTACCACCACACCTCCAAAACTTGAATTTGTGCTTGCGAGTACAGGTGTTTGAGCCTTTTGCTTGCCAGATAGGTCGTCCGGTCTCTCCGGATTGGACGGCGCCCATATTGCGATAATTCAACTGGCGAGTTATTCTCGTTTTGCTTTGTTATCGTTGTGGCGAAGTTGTATTCGCATGCCCTCAAGACCAGTGATGACGATGAGAGCCGATCTGTTATGCTATGAAACCACCTTCACTTGAACCAATATAAGTGTGGCCTCCAAAACCCTGACTCACGATAAACCCTAAACCCTCATTCAGCCTAAACCCTAAACCCTCATTGAGCCCTAAACCCTAAACCCTAAACCCTAAATCCTAAACCCTGAACCCTAAACCCTATAAAGACCCTGAACTCTGCAGGCCGAAGGGCTGGAATCACGCCAGGGCCGTCCAAGGGGAGTCCGGCACCTCGCTGGAGGACGTTTAAGGGAGGGAGGTTTTAGGGTTTAGGGTTTAGGGTTTAGGGTGTAACCCAAGGTTCCCGAATGCTCCCTACTGCTCCCTAAGGCTCCCTAAGCTTCCTTAAGGTTCCCTAGGTACCTACCCCCCATGAACCCCCCCTCCCTTAAGAACCCTACAATAACGTGCAACACGAGGGGCCCAGTCTTAATGGGAACTATGTCTACAGGGACCTATAAGTATATTTATATATACATGCACATGTATATGTATACATGTGTATATACATACATGGCCCATAAAAGTCAAGTGTCACCAGGCCGTTTCGGAATTTGTGCTGAAGTCTTCTCGTAATCGTAAACACCCTGCCTTAAGAACCCCAAACCTACTTTTTTTGGTAGGTTCTTCTTATAAAACACTACAAACAAGTAGGGTTCTTAGTTCTTAGTTCTTACTGCAATCCCAACACCCTGTGTCACAAGTGATAGGCCAGAGGATGATTGCCAACCCCCCCACCCCCCCCCCGTCCCCGCTTCCACGATGATCAATCATCCTCAACTGTACCACAACCTAGTTGCTGAGTTCAGAAGCCCCAAGTCTGTGTATACACTTTGGACCCCCAAGCAATCTTCAGCTCCCTTTGTAAGGACCCCCCCCCCCCCCCCCCTCCGCCCGCCCGATAAAAAAAGATTCCTCTCTGTCGTCAACCCGAAAAAAAATGGCTGTCCGAAAGCCCCAAAAAGTTCCCCAAAACCCTGAAACAAAGTTCCCATAAAGCCCAAAAGCAGTTACCCTAAACACTAACAAGCCCTGCATACCTGGTAGTAACCATTGCATAATCAGAGTACCTCTTTTGGAGGTTGGTTACTTTACAAGGGGACCTTGAACCAAAAACAGGGAAAAGGCTACCACTAGGTTGAACCCTAAACCCTAACCCTAAACCCTAAACCCTAAACCCTAAGCCCTCCAACCCTAAACCCTAAACAACCCCTACATATCAACGCGAGGCACTAAGGGCCAGAAGGCATCGGGGGCCATCCAAGGAAGAGCACTTGGCATCTGCTGGGCGCTCCTGAACCCCGTGAACCCGTGGTTGATTGAGGGTTTAGGTTTTAGGGTTTAGGGTTTATAGGGTTTAGGGTTTAGGGTTTAGCGTTTAGGGTTTAGGGTTCAGGGTTTGCAGTATTTAGAGAGCTACAGGAGGTCAATGATGACAACGCGCACATCACCCAATCATCTGTTCCCGAGCACATCGCCTAATCATAATCATTGTGCATTTGAAGAGCCCTTGGGAGACTGAGATCATCTGAGGCTTCAATGTTTCGGGTCTTTGCGGTAGGAGGACAAGGAAGAACCTGACTCGAGAACCCTCCCGTGCAGCGGACTTTTACAGGATCCGTACTGGCTACAAAATGTGTGGCGTTTGGGTCTTCGAAAAAGTCGGGTTCTCACTGTGTCCAGTGACACATTTGTGGCCAACCCTAAACCCTAAACCCTAAACCTTAAACCCTAAACCCGAAACCCTAAAACCCTGCCCAGGAATTGTGGAGATTTTTCAGGTGCAGGGTCGTGGGCTGCCTTACCTGGAGCGCTCCTCTCTTTCGGGGAGAGGGCTGGGGGGGGAGCTGGGGGTTTAGGGTTTAGGGTTTAGGGTTTAGGGTTTAGGGTTTAGGGTTTAGGGTTTAGGGGGGAGCTGGGAGGGCGGGGCCCGGTCGCCTCCAAGAAGGATGTCTCCACGAAAAGGGAGGAGCGCAACTTGTGTAGAAGCTCCTCTGTGTGCTGAGCTCCCACAGTCCTCAGCTGTGGGTAGGTTAGGTTTAGGGCTTAGGGCTTAGGGCTTCGGGCTTCGGGCTTCGGTCTTCGGGCTTAGTGTTTAGGGCTTAGGGTTTAGGGTTTGGTGCAGGGTCTATGGAGTCAAGAGGTCTAAGGGGGGAGGAGGGAGGCCTGGATGTCTTTATGCTGTAGGGTTTGGGGGTGCAGGCACCCGAAGGCATCAAGCACGTGCAAGAGCCCCCCCCAAAGAGCTCATACTTGAAGGCGGGGGGGGGGGGGGCCTAAACCCTAAACCCGAACCCTACACCCTAAACCCTAAACCCCAAACCCCAAACCCTAAACCCTAAACCCTAACCCTAACCCTAAACCCTAAACCCCATAAACCCAGGGGGGGGGGGGGGGAGGAGGAATGCAGGGATCGAGGATTGAGGATCATGGTCACTGACATTGTGCAAGACCGACATTTTTGTGTGTAGGGTTTAGGGTTTAGGGTTCAGGGTTTAAGGACATGTCCTCCGGCGGCAGAAAGAAACTCAGTCTGAGTTAACGGGGATGTCCCCCTTATATGAAACACAAACGAGTATTGCCCTACAAAGGTTTTGGGGGATCGGGGCTCTGGGATTCGAGTTTAGGGCTTCGCGTTCAGGGTCAGAGGCTTCCTCGGGGGCCGACATGAACCCAAATTCGTTTATGTTCATAGACATGAATGGGAATTATAGATACATACACTTTATTTGGAACATAGCAATGCAGGGTCCATGACCCCAAATTTTAGGGTGCACTTGGTCCCCAGGGTTGTGCCAGCAGCAGTCGCCAAGTGGCAGTGCACCCTGCACCCGAAGGGGAGCCAGCAACAGCAGCCAGCAGCATGTCACGCGTGCGCACGTCGACAAGGCCATTCTGATTCCTCCTGTAAACCCTAAACTTTAAACCCTAAACCCTAAACCACCTGCAACCCTGAGCCCTGCTATAACGGCTGTCCAAGCTGAACTGCTCCGTCTGTGGCACGGCGCACCTGTCTGCAACCAACATGCGTTTTCGCGGCCGAAACAGCTGCAGCGAAGAGACGCCAAACCGTACACGGAAGCCGATGGGTCTGGGGGCATAGGTTGGGAAAAAACTAACCCTAAACCCTAGGCTCTGAAACCCTAATGAACTAACAAATCCCAAAACATCCGGAACAAGCTAAGCCCGCACAAGCTCGAAGAAGACCTTCTCCATCTCCGGAACTGTTCTAATAGCACCCAGCTGCCCTTCCGATGTTGCTACAGGGTTCTGAAGGGAGGGGTTTAGGGTTTAGGGTTTAGGGTTTACTAAACTTTGGCGTAGACCCTGGGAAAAAAACATATACTTTTTCAGGCATGAGTAGCTAGAATAGGAACCCAGAACCAAAACAAGTATTAAAGTGTATGGTACTCCAAAACCCAGCATGGGGTTCTGAAGGGAGGGGGGGGGGTTCAAGGGGGATGTAACCCAAGATCCGCTCACATACTCCTTACTACTCCCTAAGGCGCCTAAGCTTTTTTAATGTTGCTTGCCGATAGACAGAGGCGACAGCCCTGAAACCCTAAAACCCCCTCTGTAACACCCGAAAACCCTACTTAGGACTGGGGTTCGGAGCTTCAAACTCAACCTTCCGGATGAGTGTGGCAGAGGCAGATGCCTATCGGTTGGCGGGGTTTGTAGGGTTTAGGGTTTAGGGCTAGGGTTTGGGGTTTAGGGTTTAGGGTTTAGGGTTTGGGGTTTAGGGTTTAGAGTTTAGGGTTCAAGGTTCGTCATAGAGACAGCTGCGCATGAGACAGGCTGAGGCCCTCCATGCTCAACGGAGTTGTCCGAGCCCATACTGACCCTAAACCCTAAACCCTAAACCCTAAACCCTAAACCCTAAACCCCAAACCCCAAACCCCAAACCCTAAACCCTAAACCCTAAACCCTAAACCCTAAACCTGCGTGCTTTGGGCACCTCAGGCCCGGCTACTCGCAGCACGAGCGCAAGCACAGGCGCAGCCATCGAAAAAGCGGTTGCGGGGGGCTTCTTGTCAAGCCTTTCCGCCTTTTTGTGCAAAAGAACCCAGAGAGCCCAATAGCCCTTAACAAAGGAATACGTCATATATGTATGTATGTATATATGTATATAAATATATATATATATATATTATTTATGTACATATCTTCAGATGTCTTTTCCGGTTTCGGGTATACAGTAATCATTGCATTCCTGAATTGAGGGGTATGGGGCTTGCCGGGAAAGAAACGTCTCAGAAGGTTGCGGCGAACATTCAGGGTGATAGGGCTGAAGGCGTTGGAACTGAAGCCCGCACTGTGCAATGTGAGTCATTCTGCATTGGATGCCATGTGATTTCGGCACAGAATGTGCTATTCCTGCCACACTTGAGTGGTCGGCTTTGGTGCGGAGGTTTGAGGAGCTTCGTTCAGGGTCCAGGGATTTTAGGGCATTTGGGTGTGAGGCCCAGGGTTTATCGGGGTACATGGGGCTGAACGGCCGAAACCCCTGAATTGCAACGCTTAGAAGACAGACTGGGAAACTCATTGCAAGAGCCACGCAAGTCCCAAATTGTAAATGGAGGAGGTTCTATGAACCTCTCTGTCACCACGAAGCCTGTTGAAAGACGAGCTAGGATGTAAAGCACAGGACTTGGAACGAAAGATCTTGAGGTTCATCTTGAACCATTCGGATACACATTTTATATAATCTACTTATTCATCTGGCATGTCTACAACTACGAGTACCCAACTGGAAAGGTAACGCTAGACTGGATAGCTCTTGGTAGTGGAGCAACAGTGCTCTCACCAATTGTAAACATTGGCAAACTTGTGAGAGCTTGAACTCGTCAAGTACGAACACATGCTTCTACCTCCCGGCCACTTGCACCCTGCCTGAAAGGCACGAGCACAGCGCTCCAATCCAAGTTACTCTGCTGTCAAGAGATGTCTCATGCATCGAGCTGGAAGAGCGTCGGGGAAATGTCAAAGGAGCAAAGGAGCAACACAGCAACGCCTGAAGAAGGGTGTCATCAGATTGTGGTCAGTACACACCGGCTGAAGCGCATGCTCCCAGCCGAATGCCCCCATGTGCTGGGACGGCAGCGGCACCGCATTCTGACGCGTTCTGACCCTTGTCTGCTCCGAGCCGTTAAACACATCCAGATTCATTGCTGGATGTGTATTGGTAATGGAGCAGTGACACCGTGACAGGCTCTCATGCAAATTCTTTGCTCCGAGCCACTACGCTCACTATGCTCGTCAAGAATCTTGAGCAGATGGTGAGGGTATTGGTAATGCAGCAGCAGAGCTAAACCCGACACAAGGGGTGAGTATCCCGGAGGTTCACACAGCTGAGGCTTGCTGAAGCGCATGCTCCCAGCCGCATGCCCCCATGTGTCGGGACGGCAGCGGCACCGCATTCTGATGCGTTCGCTCTTTGTCTGCTCCGAGCCGTTAAACACATCCAGATTCATGGCTGCATGTGCATTGGTAATGGAGCAGTGACACCGTGACAGGCTCTCATGCAAATTCTTTGCTCCGAGCCTCTATACGCTCACTGGTAAATGCAGCAGCAGAGCTAAACCCGACAAAAGGGGTATCCCTGATATGCACACAGCTGAGTCTTGCTGAAGCGCATGCTCCCAGCCGCATGCCCCCATGTGCTGGGACGGCAGCGGCACCGCATTCTGACGCGTTCTGATCCTTGTCTGCTCCGAGCCGTTAAACACATCCAGATTCATGGCTGGAAGTGTATTGGTAATGGAGCAGTGACACCGTGACAGGCTCTCATGCAAAGTATGCTCATCAAGAATCTTGATCAGATGGTGGTGAGGGTATTGGTAATGCAGCAGCAGAGCTAAACCCGACACAAGGGGTGAATATCCCGGATGTTCACACAGCTGAGGCTTGCTGAAGCGCATGCTCCCAGCCGCATGCCCCCATGTGCTGGGACGGCAGCGGCACCGCATTCTGATGCGTGCTGCTCCTTGTCTGCTCCGAGCCGTTAAACACATCCAGATTCATGGCTGGATGTGTATTGGTAATGGAGCAGTGACACCGTGACAGGCTCTCATGCAAGTTCTTTAATCCGAGCCACTACGCTCACTACGCTCGTCAAGAATCTTGATAAGATGGTTTGTAAATGCAGGAGCAGAGCTAAACCCGACAAAAGGGGTGAGTATCCTGGACGTTCACACAGCTGAGGCTTGCTGAAGCGCATGCTCCCAGCCGCATGCCCCCATGTGCTGGGACGGCAGCAGCACCGCATTATGATGCGTTCTGCTCCTTGTCTGCTCCGAGCCGTTAAACACATCCAGATTCATGGCTGGATGTGTATTGGTAATGGAGCAGTGACACCGTGACAGGCTCTCATGCAAATTCTTTGCTCCGAGCAACTACGCTCAGTACGCTCATCAAGAATCTTGATAAGATGGTGGTGAGGGTATTGGTAATGCAGCAGCAGAGCTAAACCCGACACAAGGGGCGATTATCCCAGACGTTCACACAGCTGAGTCTTGCTGGAGCGCATGCTCCCAGCCGCATGCCCCCATGTGCTGGGACGACAGCAGCACCGCATTATGATGCGTTCTGCTCCTTGTCTGCTCCGAGCCGTTAAACACATCCAGATTCATGGCTGGATGTGTATTGGTAATGGAGCAGTGACACCGTGACAGGCTCTCATGCAAATTCTTTGCTCCGAGCAACTACGCTAAACACTCAGCTCTTCTAGGGACAAACACAAAGGCATCTCGGCGTGGACGTCGACAAGCATCTATCTGAATGCCAGCGCCGGGCAAGTCAAGGCTGGGGAACCCTCCTCAACCCCAAGCCCTACACCCTAAATCCTGAATTCAGGGCTTTAGGGGTTCGGCTTTAGGTGTATCGGGTTTGAGGGCTTGAGGGGCTAAGGGTTTGAGTTGTATCTAGAATCTAGATAAGATGGTGGTGAGGGTATTGGTAATGCAGGAGCAGCGCTAAACCCGACACAAGGGGCGAGTATCCCAGACGTTCACACAGCTGAGTCTTGCTGAAGCGCATGCTCCCAGCCGCATGCCCCCATGTGCTGGGACGACAGCGGCACCGCATTATGATGCGTTCTGCTCCTTGTCTGCTCCGAGCCGTGAAACACATCCAGATTCATGGCTGGATGTGTATTGGTAATGGAGCAGTGACACCGTGACAGGCTCTCATGCAAATTCTTTGCTCCGAGCAACTACGCTAAACACGCAGCTCTTCTAGGGACAAACACAAAGGCATCTCGGCGTGGACGTCGACAAGCATCTATCTGAATGCCAGCGCCGGGCAAGTCAAGGCTGGGGAACCCTCCTCAACCCCAAGCCCTACACCCTAAATCCTGAATTCAGGGCTTTAGGGGTTCGGCTTTAGGTGTATCGGGTTTGAGGGCTTGAGGGGCTAAGGGTTTGAGTTGTATCTAGAATCTAGATAAGATGGTGGTGAGGGTATTGGTAATGCAGGAGCAGCGCTAAACCCGACACAAGGGGCGAGTATCCCAGACGTTCACACAGCTGAGTCTTGCTGAAGCGCATGCTCCCAGCCGCATGCCCCCATGTGCTGGGACGACAGCGGCACCGCATTATGACGCGTTCTGCTCCTTGTCTGCTCCGAGCCGTTAAACACATCCAGATTCATGGCTGGATGTGTATTGGTAATGGAGCAGTGACACCGTGGTCGACAGGCCTCATGCAAATTCTTTGCTCCGAGCAACTACGCTCAGTACGCTCATCAAGAATCTTGATAAGATGGTGGTGAGGGTATTGGTAATGCAGCAGCAGAGCTAAACCCGACACAAGGGGCGAGTATCCCAGACGTTCACACAGCTGAGTCTTGCTGAAGCGCATGCTCCCAGCCGCATGCCCCCATGTGCTGGGACGGCAGCGGCACCGCATTCTGATGCGTTCTGATCCTTGTCTGCTCCGAGCCGTTAAACACATCCAGATTCATGGCTGGATGTGTATTGGTAATGGAGCAGTGACACCGTGACAGCCTCTCATGCAAATTCTTTGCTCCGAGCCACTACGCTCACTACGCTCGTCAAGAATCTTGATAAGATGGTGAGGGTATCGGTAATGCAGCACCAGAGCTAAACCCGACAAAAGGGGTGAGTATCCCGGACGTTCACACCGCTGAGTCTTGCTGAAGCGCATGCTCCCAGCCGCATGCCCCCATGCGCTGGGACGGCAGCGGCACCGCATTCTGATGCGTTCTGCTCCTTGTCTGCTCCGAGCCGTTAAACACATCCAGAGTCAAGGCTAGGTGCGTATTGGTAATGGAGCAGTGGCACTGTGACAGCATGTCTGCCTTTCGGATAGTTCGTACAGATTTCGGCACATAAGCCTAGGCACAGGTAAAGCCCAACCACCCCCGCCCAACCCCTGGCTTTAATCCTCTACATCCATAATGCCCACCCAAAACACGAAATCCTTTCTAAATCCTAAACACCATCTTGGGGTACTGGCCTACTCGAATTCCAGCCCCTAAACTCTACTAAACCCTAACCCCTAAACCCTCAACCCCAAACCGCCGAACCCTAGCTTCCTAGTACCCCAACCCCCTTAGGAGCCGTAACTTGGTCAACTGGACTCTCCGAAAGCCTGAAACCTTTACCCCGAAACAAAAACCCTAAACCCTAAACCCTAAACCTCTAAACCCCCCCAAGCCCCTTAATCCCGAAACACTCAACGTAACACTCTACACCCCTGCACCCAAACCTCTAAACCCCGAACACCTAAAGCCAATCCCTTCAGCGACCTTCTTCTTGGCCCCAGATTTTGGCTTGCCCACGGCCTTAGTGGTTTAGGGCTGAAGGTTTGGGATTGGGGTCTGAAGGTTTCAGGGCTTCAGGGTTTAGGGTTGAGGGGGTAGTGCTTTGTGGTTCGGGCTTCCGTTTGGGTGGTCAGAGACCCAAAACAAAAAGGGAATAAGGGTTTTGCTGGGGAACCTAGATAAAGAAACGCATGGAGGCGGCCCCCCTCAGGAAACCCAAAAGGGGGGAGGGGCAGAAAAGAAAAATGACACCCCCCCCCCCCCCCCCTGGGGTTCTTTTGTTGTGGAGCGGGGAAGCGGGGGAGGGGTCCGGGGGAGGGGTCCTGATGATTGTGCAAATATTCTATAAGAGTAAGAGAGAGAGAGAGAGAGAGAGAGAGAGAGAGAGAGAGAGAGAGAGAGAGAGAGAGAGAGAGAGAGAGAGAGAGATAGATAGAGAGAGAGAGATGACACGATTTCGACAAGGGAACCCATAACCAAAAAAGGGTAAAGGGTACCACCGGGCTACCAAGATTCTGTTAAACCCAAAGAACCCAAATTGCAGCTTCAACTCCTTTACGCCCTGAAGCCTTAAGGGGGCCACAAAAGCGTATTAGCATTCTGGGCCCCGTAACAGTCTATGAATTTCAGGGCGCTTCTGAACACTTTGCGGCTTAGGGTTGGTTGGTTCGAAGTCCCGATAGGACAGGCTTGTGGGCTCAAGCCAGATGCGTAAGCTTGCAGGAGCCCAAAGTGTGAGGCCAGCATGCCAGCACCGCAGTGTCTGGACGTAGCACCCCCCAACACTACCTGCGCGCGCTTCTCACGTAACTGTCTTCCAGAAGTTCTGCGCATTTCGCAGAATCTCAATGGCAAGCCTCACTACTTCCGAATATGCCGGATGAGATGGGGGAATGGCCAGAATTTTCAGAGAGGAAAAGTCAGCGCCAAGGCGTAGACAGACCTCCCTCAATTCTGCCAAGCGTTCGCAAGAGCATACGACATGAGCGGTGACGTTCGAGTAGCGCCTGCCGCAAAGAACGCACGCCTGAATGCGAGCAGCGGTTTGCCTCTGGTTCACATGCCCAAGTGCCACGTAGCCACACCTAATCATAATCAAGGCACGCTGCCCCAGCAATGTCTCCCAGGGAGCATAATTGGACAGTGCTTCCTGTAGATGGCTACATGGACCAGAGGTCAGCTGGGAATATGGTATGGGGGAGGTGTGCGAGGAGACAGATTCATCCCACGTGCGTTTGGCAGCGGCCAAGAGCTCACCTTTAACGAAACTTTTGTAGGATCCACCAGCCTTACCTGACAATACCCACTCAGGCCAGTCCAAGATGTGATGCTCACGAAGCAGCGCCAAGGATCTGACAGGCCAGTTTGCTGCCTTTGACGTGAGTCCGCGGGTGAAAGTCAGGCCGGCAAGTGTTTCGTCACCCTGTTGCCACAGCGTGGCCCTCACCAGAGCGACTTCTAAAACTACACGAGCTTGAGTACCAAAAGTCCACCCAAGCTCGCTGAAGCACACAGCAGCATTGCGCCACTTGCTTGCTCCTGTAAGTTTCCGAGACCAGCGCTCGTAGGCGAGTCTGAGCGCGCTCTGTGCTGCTTCATCTAAACCCCACAACCACCTACCAAACCGAAGGACCGACTCAACCTTCTGGTCAAAGACAAGCACGGCAAAGGCTAGTGGGATCCGCTGCGAAGTCAACAACGTACACAACATGTCCACTGTGGCAGAGCACTGTGCCAGAAGTGGAGTGACATGAGACATCCACTCACCACACACTGCCCATTTAAGTCCGAGCCATTTGTGAACCTGCACGCCCTCAAGCGGGGCAGGAAGCAGAGGGGCATGCTGAGGAAAAAGCAAAGGATGAATTACTGTCTCAGATTGCTGCAAGCCTGGTCTCCACTGCTGCACTACAGTCTTGGATGGCCCCAAATGGAGAGAAACCTTGACGTCCCAAGCCCAAGCAGCAATGACTCCAAGGGTCCTAAGCGCTTCTCCTCGGCTGGACGCCAAAATGAGGGGATCATCGGCATGCAGCAAAACGGGTATCCTGTCATTGTCTAGCAAGTCTAAAGCACGTGCACAAGTTGCTTCAAGATCAGAATTGCGAGCCAGGTCAGCTACACGGGGCAGCTGTCGGCCAGAGGCAATATCGTCTGCAATGCTTTGTGCCTTGCGCAAGTCAGGACTCCCGGAGCCTGACCAGGTGTGAGAGGCCCAGGCCTTAGGAACCCAAGCGCTTGTCGCAAGACCACAACGAGCTTCACGCATTCTGCGAACAAGCGTGTTTGGCAAGAAGTTGAAGCAGGGCGGTCCGTACTTGCTCCCTTCCGGAACACCATCAGCTACTGTGGCAACAGACTCGCCACTTAGCGCAATTCGCCAGAAGTCGCACTTCATGACCGAAGCTAGTAAAGCGAAGGCCCCATCTCGAATACCTGCAGTGTGCCGAGCCTCAACCAAAAGCAAGTCCCGCCATGCCCTCGGAAACGCGTGAACGAAGTCAGCAAAAATGACAAAGAAAGCGCGACGCCAGCACTTGTAGTCATCTTGAAGGACAGAGAGAGTGAGATGATGATGCAAAACATCAAACCGATAGCCAGTTTGAACGAAATCAAAAGATGAGTGAATGACAGGGCTGATCCTTGACATGAGGATTTCTTCTTGAAGAAGACCATGCAGCTCAGCCACTCCTAGAAAGCGGAAAGACGATTCGTGACAGACAGGCCCCTTCTTATGCTTGACAATAAGAAAACGATGCCTCCACAAGGCTGGCCGCCAGGCAAGGCATGATGGCCCGCATACTTGTTGCAGTTTCCAAGCGGCATGACACCACTCATTAGTACCACAAGCTAGCAAAACTCGATGTGAAAGAAAAGGCGTGACAGCGCGTGATGACTGGATGTTTGCAGCAGCCCTGTACCACTCAGAGAAGTCAATCTCAGCATCCCAGGGTCCCTCACCAATGTGTGCACGAGCTTGACGACTATACTCCTGCGCGCGGCGGCAAACCTCAGAATGGAACTCAGCATTGTAGCTAGTCGGCCACTTTCCCTGCGTAAATAGCTGGGAGATCCATGCCTCATGGCTTGCTGCCCTTGTCAGCAGGCGTCCATCGTGGTTTAGGCGTTCTGGCGGTTGAGGACGCGCAGGCCTGAGCCATCTCAGACAAGTAGAGATGGCCGACTGTGGCCAGATCCCATAGGGCTTCGGGCCCTGAACCCTAAACCCTAAACCCCTAAACCCCTAAACCCCTAAACCCCTAAACCCCTAAACCCCTAAACCCCTAAACCCCTAAACCCCTAAACCCCTAAACCCCCAAACCCTAAACCCTAAACATCCCTAAACCCTAAACCCTGGCGTCTTTCGCTCCGTCCAAGCCCACGGGCTTTTGGCCGCGGCCTCGCTCAGTGGGGAGTCTGCTCGGGGGATCGAGGGGCTGCGGCCTCCGACACGCTGCGCCCTCCGACACCCGAAACCCGAAACCCTAAACCCCAAACCCCAAACCCTAAACCCTAAACCCATTGGGGTTGAGGGTTGAGGGTTTCGGGCTGCTACATGAACCCTTGGAGGGATCCTAGTTGGGGTTTAGAGTTTCGGCCTTATAGGGTTTAGCGATCCTACTGAAACCCTAAAACCTAAACCCTAAACCCCATAAGCCCTAAGCCGTAAGCCCTAGCCATAAACCCTAAACCCTAAACCCGAAACCCTAAACCCTGAACCCTAACAACTACCAGGACCTCGAAGAGAATCAGCAAACTTGTGCTGTCGGTCGGGGTATTCAGTGCATTCAACTTAGTAGCCCAGTGACCATATCACAATAAACCCTAAACCCTTTTTTGGGTTGGTTCATTTACAAGGGAACCCAGTACAAAAAAAGGGAAAGGGTACCAATGGGCTACCAAGTTTGTGCAACAAAATGCTGGGGGAAGAGCAGCGGTGGGCAGTGACCATCCTCTACAGGTGCGTGAGGGGGGTGCACTGCGCCAAGGATGGGTTCTCCAAGCTTCTTCGTACGCCACTTCGGTCGATTGTGAAGCTGTGAAAGAGCCCTGAGCTCTAACTACGACCATCAAGCAGCGCCTCTCTGCCGACAAATTGAGACTCTGTACATAATTACACGCTGAGGCAGCTCTTCGGCGGCTATTTTGGGCATACGGTGTCCCGCGGATAGGGCAAGAAGCATCTCCGAAGAGGGAGGGCATGTTCAGGGTTTAGGGTTTAGGGTTTACAGGAGGCTTGGGCCACTGCATAGACCAGACTTGCGAGACACCTGCACTCGAAGAAGTGTGCGAGTGTCAACCCACTATGACAAGATGGTTTCTTACAATTGAGAACAGTCCTCGTGCGCATAGCGGTGGGGGCGGCAACATAACGCCAGCTTCCTGGAAGTACGTACCTGGCCTTAACCTTACAGAATAACCTTAATCGAATCCGCAGACATCTACAAGTATGTTTTTTGTACGGGATATACGGAGACATATCTCAGTATACGTGTCTATGTAAATGTGCATACATGTGCACATGCACATCAGTATGCATAGACTGTAAGGCCCGCAAGAACAGAATATGAACATGCCAGCGCTCTGGCGCCCTTCCTCCGCCTTGCCTTTGATGTCCTTGCTTCAGGTTTCCCGAAGCCGCCACCAAAAGTTCAAAAAAAAAACAGGTCCTTCGTCGCCTAAACTCCTAAGCCGGAAAAGATCCCAAAACCTCAGCCATCCCCCAGCAAAGTCGGCCCTAAACCCTACACCCTCAACCCTAAACTCTAGACCCTAAACCCCTAAACCCTAAACCCCAAACCCACTAGCTCGCAGGGCTGGCATCTTCTTCTGTGTCGTCGGTGTCATCGTCATCCAAGAGCTGAAACTCCTCGATGCCTCCCAGACTTGGCTGCATCTTCTTCTTGGTGTCATCGAAGGCCTTGAGAGGGCGCTTTTTGGGTCTAGGAGTTTGGGGTTTAGGGTTTAGGAGTTAGGGGTCTACCTGAACCCCCCAACTACCCTTTCATAAAGGGGGTTTATATACCCTACTATTATGGTTAAAGGGTAGTTGGGTGGTGCTGGTCTAGGAGTTTGGGGTTTAGGGTTTAGGAGTTTGGGGTTTAGGGTTTAGGCGTTTGGGGTTTAGGGTTTAGGAGTTGGGGTTTAGGGTTTAGGGTAAGTTTAGGGCGCAGGGTTCAGGGTTCAGGGTTCAGGGTATAGGGTGCAGGGTTTAAGGTGTACAAGGGTAAGGGTTTGTTTGGCGTTTAGGGTGGTTTGTAAGGGTTTTCGGGTGTAGGGCTTCGGGGTCTATAACATTTACAACGGTTTAAGGCTTGTAAGGAGGGTCTGTGTTTGTTTAGGGTTTAGCGTTTCGGGCGAAAACAGGGGTTTAGGGTGTAGGGATCCAGATTAGCAACAGGGCTTCTTTTTCCCTCACCCAAGACCCTAAACCCCTACACCCCTAAACCCTGAAACCCTAAAACCTAACCCTAAAACCCTAAACCGATATCCCTAAACCCGAAACCCGAAACCCTACAAACCCCTAAACTTATTTAAGCATATATACATATATACATATATATATACACACGTATATATATATATATATATATATATATATAGATATAGATATGTACGTGTATATATATATATATACATAAACACGTCCACACCACCCTTCTTCGCCGCCGGGCGCTTCTGCCGGGCATCCTCCGATCTAGAGAGCGGATGGTTTAGTGTTTAGGTTTAGGCAGGGTTTAGGGTTTAGGGATTAGGGTTCAGTGGGGCTTTCGCAGTTGCGCCCAAAACTTCTCCAGGGGGTTCAGATCCGCCGATGGTGCCAGGACAGAGCACAGCGTGTTGCCTCCGGCAGCCATGGCACGGTTGCTTGCGGCCGTGCGCAAGAAGGCTTCATTGTCACATGCCGTTGCGCTGGTCGAAAGCGCTGCATAGCGCTCGTGATTGCCACTCCGGACCACGCGGCACCATCTTCCTCTGTATATCCTCCACAAGCGAACCCCTTTAACGGTAAAAATGACCGGGTTGTGATCCCTACACCCCCCAACAGGGTTTAGCATCTAGGATTCAGGGCTAAGTGTTAACCCTAAACACGCCCTAAACACGAAAAGGCAGCGAGGACGAACCCTAAGCGACCCACAATAAGGCTATACTAGGAGGAAGATGTAGTTTACCTAAGGGCTCCTATGTAGTACCTTCTTGGGGTAGTATACAGGTGGGGTACGCGCGTAAGGGATCCGAAAATCAAGCTTGCATTTTGGCTTTGGGGTTCTCAAAGCGCTTGGCTTGATGGGGGTTTGACCCTCTGGTACAATTCTGAGCGGTACATGTACTGCAATGGAACCAATACTACATAGAAGCACAAACTATGCTTAAAATTTCGTCTCAACCCCCACACGCAGGCAGTGTTGATTTCAACTCTCATGTTCAACCCCAGAGAGCTTCACGTGTACATACACCCCACTTACAGCTCCTGCCCTAAACCCTAAACCCTAAACCCTAAACCCTAAACCCTAAACCCTAAACCCTAAACCCTAAACCCGGACTACTTGTTTCATGAAGAGCCGGCACTATGTCTGCGAACCTCCCGGAGCCTTCAAGTTGGCATTTCCCAAACTACTAGGGCCCCTGCCATACGACCCGAACATACGATGATCCTTGGCATAAGAACCCCGACCACCTAAACCCTAAACCCTAAACCCTAAACCCTAAACCCTAAACCCTAAACCCTAAACCCTAAACCCTAAACCCTAAACCCTAAACCCTAAACCCTAAACCCTAAACCCTAAACCCTAAACCCTAACCTAAACCCTAAACCCTAAACCCTAAACCCTAAACCCTAAACCCTAAACCCTAAACCCTAAACCCTAAACCCTAAACCCTAAACCCTAAACCCTAAACCCTAAGCCCTAAGCCCTAAGCCCTAAGCCCTAAGCCCTAAGCCCTATACCAAAATGAAGGCTATCTTTACCCAAATACTTCTCCACCCAAGAATACCCCTAAACCCTCACCCCCCCAGTACTGCTTTTCATCCTTTGGTGAACTCAGCATAGGCGACCATTTTCGCCCGCCGGCTTAGGAACTAGGGTTGAAGGTTCTTTATTATAGGGTAGGGGGGCGTTGGGGGGGGGTGGGGGGTGAGGTCAAGTTGGGAGCGGAACAGGGAGCGCCTTTGATACTGAAACAGCTACCCTTTCTTTGAAGTTCTAGGCTTCTCTGAACCCTGAACCCTAGACCCTAAACCCTAAACAGTTTAGGAAAATGTAGGCTTTTGGATCACGGCCAAGCTGCTATGTCGGAGAACTGCAAACACAACTTCGTGTCGACCTCGCTCTGGCCGCAGTCCTGTCTACGCAACTGCCTAGACCTGTCAATTTCCCCCAAAGGGTTTAGGGTTTAGGGTTTAGGGTTTAGGGTTTAGATCAACAAAATCCATACCCACGGAGCCAGAAAGAAGCCCCTTCATTGAGGAAACGCCTTAGCCCCAAATGAGGGTCATCTAGTTTAAGCCCTATTCATTTTCAGAGGTGTCGGGCCAGGGGCTCAGATTGTGGGGCGAGCTCACAGGCTCGAGTAGAAAGAGCTGCGCGAGGTTTGGGGAGCCCGAGCAGAAATTAGGAAAGTGCAGCACTCTGTCCCGCCGCCACGTGGACAGTCACAGCGACATCCAAACTCTGCATCCGAAACCTTACTGGCGAGGACCTTGACTCCAACCCGTGCTCTGACAGAAGGCGTCGCCCTACCTCTAGAGGGAGAACTGCATGGAGAACATGAAGAATGCAACACCATATCGTGGTCATGAGAACCGTCACCCTACCGAAACACCTGATCATCACATTCTATACTTCGTTGTCCAGTATCCTAGGGGAGCTAAAGGTTCATCTTGGAGATTGTGTAGGGATTATAAAACCCCAAACCCCAAACCCCAAACCCCAAACCCCAAACCCTAAACCCTAAACCCTACTACTAAGTATAAGGATCTCGACTTAAGGGTTGGAGAGCTGTTGCGACGTGTACATCTGCCTGCACACGTACCCAGACAACCCAAATCGCAAAGCCCTTGAAGGGTTTAGGGTTTAGGGTTATCCCTCATCCCTAAGTAACAGCTCAAGTGCATGAATTGCGTCTGGATGAAGTGCGTCTGGGCGTTGTGACTGATGATGGCCCGATTCAAGTTTAGGGTTTACGGTGCAAGGCTGTGCAAGTAAGGGGACTCTAAACCCTAAACCCTAAACCCTAAACCCTACACCCTACACCCTAAACCCTAAACCCTAAACCCTAAACCCTACATAGGCCTCCGCGGCACATGGTGACTGGAATGCTGACACCTGGACGTCATGGGCAATCACAGTCCTGAGACAGTGGGCGGTCTTGGGGCGGGGTTTAGGGTTTAGGGTTTAGGGTTTAGGGTTTAGGGTTTAGGGTTTAAGACTGCAGACTGGTGTATTTGGGCACGCCTTTTAAACACGAAGCCCCAGAACCCCTGAGCCCTAAACCGCTGAAAAGCCCTATCCTCTAACACGCTAAACCCTAAACCCTAAACCCTAAACCCTAAACCCTAAACCCTAAACCCTAAACCCTAAGACTCCATCCCCAGGCTGAACTGGTCTACCTAAGGGCTCCCCTTAACTTTGGGGCGTAGTATACTCGAATCCCCGAGAACTAGCCCAAAAAAGAACTACATTAGTGAGCCTTCATGTACACCCTAAACCCTAAGCCCTAAACCCTCAACCCCAAAACCCTAAACCCTAAACCCTAAATCCTAAGGCCTAAACCCTAAACCCTAAACCCGAAACCCTAAACCCTAAACTACATTAGAGCCTCCAGGTAGGGCCGAGGCACCTCTTGGAGTTATCCAACATGTGCAGCTTCATCTGAAGGCTTTGCTGCCCCTCGCCCGTGCTCTCCTCCTCGGCATCAGAGGAGAACCCTAAACCCTAAACCCTAAACCCTAAACCCTAAACCCCCAACCCTAAACCCTGAACCCTGAACCCTGAACCCTAAACCCTAAACCCTAACTCCCTCCTCCCCCTCCCAGCAGGACAACTCAATTATCAATTCGGATTAGTGTTGCGGGTCCTGAAGTCAAACCTGACTCAATGCTCAAGAAGCACCTGCCCAACACAGAAACCCTAAACCCTAAACCCTAAACCCTAAACCCTAAACCCTATAAGCCTAAACCCTAAACCCTATAAGCCTAAGTGGCATGGACCTTTATGTATTATTTGGCATTTGCTCTTGGTTAATAATCAATTTGCATATACGCTTCTATGCCTGTTATCATAGTTGAAGACTTTCGTTTTCTGTCGCGTCACGACGTTTCGTCAAGCCATTCCCGAGGCCGAAATACTCACGAGGGTTTAGGCGTTAGGGTTTAGGCCCAAGGGACCCTTTCCCGACATTGCTAAGAATAAAAACAAGAGAAAAGAACACAGAGACATGTAGAGAGCTGTGGAAGCTGGTTAGAAGGGGCAGGGGAAGTCCTCCTTCCATCTCATCATTCCCTTCATTCTCCTTGCCCTTGTTCTACTCCCCTAATGACAAAAAGAAGAGAGGAGGAAAGGCTCGTGGGATGGACACGAGAAAAGGGAGAGCGGAGAAAGGAGGAGAACGAACGTGGGAAAAGAAAGGAAGGAGAGCTAGAGAGAGGATGGAGAGATAGAGAAGGGAAATGAAGGACAAAGACCGTGGAAGAAAGGAGTGAGCGATGCTCGGGAAGTAAGCGTAAGGGTGAGGAAAACGAACAGTGGATAACAAAAGCAAGTGTCCTGCCCCACCTCTTCTCGTTTCTTCTTGCTTTTCTCCGTCTCCTTGTTGTTCTCCTAGCAATCCTGTTTCCACCATCGCTTCCTCCTTCCTCTTCTTCATTGTTTCTGTGTCCTTCACCCTGTTTCCCTCGCTGTCGCTCTTCCGCTGCCTTCCTTCTTCCTCTTCTCCCTGATTACTGTCTCCTTCTCTTTGCTTCTCTATCTGTCTCCATCTCTCTCACTCCGGCGCCGCCCTGTGTTTCTGTTCATTGCTCATCCTTTCTGACTTTACGAGGCAGAACCTGTGCAAACGATGGGCCCTGTTCTGGACATGGCCCTGCACTGCCTCTTTCAACACACTCCAAACCCTCTGAGCTTCCCCCAAGAGTTTCAGGCGGCCTTCAGAGAGCGTCCCCAAGGGGCCTCCAAGAGTGAAGGAGAGGTGTCAGAGGAGGACCCTTTCCCCACATTGCTAAGAACAAAACAAGAGAAAAGAACACAGAGACATGTAGAGAGCTGTGGAAGCTGGTTAGAAGGGGCAGGGGAAGTCCTCCTTCCATCTCATCATTCCCTTCATTCTCCTTGCTTAACCTTGCCCTTGTGCTACTCCCCTAATGACACAAAGAAGAGAGGAGGAAAGGCTCGTGGGATGGACACGAGAAAAGGGAGAGCGGAGAAAGGAGGAGAACGAACGTGGGAAAAGAAAGGAAGGAGAGCTAGAGAGAGGATGGAGAGATAGAGAGGGGAAATGAAGGACAAAGACCGTGGAAGAAAGGAGTGAGCGATGCTCGGGAAGTAAGCGTAAGGGCGAGGAAAGCGAACAGTGGATAACAAAAACAAGTGTCCTGCCCCACCTCTTCTCGTTTCTTCTTGATTTTCTCCGTCTCCTTGTTGTTCTCCAAGCAATCCTGTTTCCACCATCGCTTCCTCCTTCCTCTTGCTCATTGTTTCTGTTTCCTTCACCCTATTGCCCTCGCTGTCGCTCTTCCGCTGCCTTCCTTCTTCCTCGTCTCCCTGATTACTGTCTCCTTCTCTTTGCTTCTCTATCTGTCTCCATCTCTCTCACTCCGGCGTCCCCCGGTGTTTTCTGTTTATTGCTCATTCTTACCAGGCAGACACTGTGCAAACGATGGGTCCTGTTCTGGACATGGTCCTGCGCTGCCTCTTTCCACACACCCCAACCATCTCTGAGCCTCCACAAAATTTCACACGCCTTCTCCCCAAAAAACCCTCCAAGAGTGAAGGAGAGGTGTCAGAGGAGGACCCTTTCCCCACATTGGTAAGAAGAAAAACAAGAGAAAAGATCACAAAGACATGTGGAGAAGTGTGGACGGTAGTTAACTGCAAGGAGCAGGAGAAGTCCCCCTTCCATCATATCATTCCCTTCTTTCTTTTTGCTTAACCTTGCCCTTCTTCTATCCCCCCCTACTTAATGACAAACAGAACAGCGGAGGAAAGGGTCATGGAATGGACACGAGAAAAGCGAGAGCGGAGAAAGGAGGAGAGCGAACATGGAGATAAAAAAAGGAGGGAGAGCTAGAGAGAGGATAGAGAGAAAGAGAGGGGAAATGAAGGACAAAGACCGCCCATCCTTTACGAGGCAGAGCCTGTGCAAACGATGGGTCCTGTTCTGGGCATGGTCCTGCGCTGCCTCTTTCCACAAAATTTCACACGCCTTCTTTTCAAGGGGCCTCCACGAGTGAAGGAGAGGTGTCAGAGGAGGACCCTTTCCCCACATTGCTAAGAAGAAACCAAGAGAAAAGAACACAGAGACATGCAGAGAGCTGTGGAAGGTAGTTACAAGGCGCAGGAGCAGTCCTCCTTCGATCTTATCATTCCCTTCATTCTCCTCGCTTAACCTTGCCCCCGAGAAAAGGGAGAGCGGAGAAAGGAGGAGAACGAACATGGAACAAGAAAGGAAGGAGAGCTAGAGAGAGGATAGAGAGATAGAGAGGAGAAATGAAGGACAAAGACCGTGGAAGAAAGGAGTGAGCGATGCTCGCAGAAACAAGTGCCCTGCCCTACCTATTCCCTTTTCTTCTTGATCTTCCCTGACCCCCTTTTGTTCTCCAAGCGACCCTCTTTTCACCGTCGCTTCCTCCTTCCTCTTTTGTGTCCTTCACCCTGTTTCCCTATATGTCGCTCTTCCACTGTCTTCCTTCTTCCTCTTCTTCATGATTACCGTCTCCTTCTCTTTGCTTCGCTGTCTGTCTCCATCTCTTTCACTCCGGAGCCCCCCCGGTGTTGCCTATGCATTGCTCATCCTTTCTGACTTTACGAGGCAGACCCTGTACAAACGATGGGTCCTGCTCTGGACACGGTCCTGCGCTGCCCACATTGCTAAGGAGAAAATTATTTTGCTTTTAACATCCAAACCCTCTCTGCGTAGAGATACTCTGGGGTTGGGCACTCCAGGGACGCTCTGGGGCTGGGCACTCCAAACACAGTGGGGTTGGGCACTCCAGGGAGACTCTCTGGGACACTGGGGTTGGGCGCTCCAGGTCTGGGTTGGGCGCTCCAGAAACACTTTGCGGGTTGGGCACTCCCGGGCGAGGACAAGAGTTCTGGGCGAGGAGAAGAGTTGCGTTTAAGATCTAACAACCCCACACCGAGGGTGGAGAACAAGAGAAAAGAACACAAAGACAAAGGTAGTTAGAAGGAGCAGGAGAAGTCCTCCTTCCATCTCATCATTCCCTTCATTCTCCTTGCTTAACCATGCATGCCCCTTGTTCTATCCGCCTACTTAATGACAAAAGGAACAGAGGAGGAAAGGGTCAAAAGGAGAGCGGAGAAAGGAGGAGAACGAACATGGGAAAAGAAAGGAAGGAGAGCTAGAGAGAGGATAGATAGATGGAGAGGAGAAAAGAAGGACAAAGACCGTGGAAGAAAGGAGTGAGCGATGCTCGGGTAATAATTGTAAGGGCTAAGAAAAAGGAACAGTGGATAACAAAAACAAGCGTCCTGCCCTACCTCTTCTCTTTTCTTCTTGATCTGCTCTGTCTCCTTTTTTGTTCTCCAAGCGGTCCTCTTTTCACCATCGCTTCCTCCTTCCCCTTCCTCATTGTTTCTGTTTCCTTCACCCTGTTTCCCTATCTGTCGCTCCTCCGCTGTCTTCTTTCTTCCTCTTCTCCTTGATTACTGTCTCCTTCTCTTTGCTTCTCTATCTGACTCTATCTGTCTCCATCTCTCTCACTCCGGTGCCCCCCGGTGTTTTCTGTTCATTGCTCATCCTGTCTGACTTTACGAGGCCGACCCTGTACAAACGATGGGTCCTGTTCTGGACATGGCCCTGCACTGCCTCTTTCCACACCTCTTCTGAGCCTCCCCCATGAGTTTCAGGCGGCCTTGAGGGGCGTCCAAGAGTGAAGGAGAGGTGTGAGAAGAGGACCCTTTCCCCACATTGCTAAGAAGAAAAACAAGAGAAAAGAACACTGAGATATGTAGAGTGGCCTGGAAGGTAGTTAGAAGGAGCAGGAGAAGTCCTCCTTCCATCTTATCATTCCCTTCATTCTCCTTGCTTAACCTTGCCCTTGTTCTATCCCCCTACTTAATGACACGGGAACAGAGGAGGAAAGAGGAGAACTAACACGGAACAAGAAAGGAAGGAGAGCTAGAGAGAGGATAGAGAGATAGAGAATAGAAATGAAGGACAAACACCGTGGAAGAAAGGAGTGAGCGATGCTTGAAAAAAACAAGTGCCCTGCCCTACCTATTCCCTTTTCTGCTTGATCTTCTCTGACCCCTTTTTGTTCTCCAAGCGGCCCTCTTTTTACCGTCGCTTCCTCCTTCCTCTTCGTCATTGTTTCTATTTCCTTCGCCCTGTTTCCCTATCTATCGTCTTCCACTGTCTTCCTTCTTCCTCTTCTCCCTGATTACTGTCTCCTTCTCTTTGCTTCGCTATCTGTCTCCATCTCTTTCACTCCGGAGCCCCCCGGTGTTGCCTATGCATTGCTCATCCTTTCTGACTTTACGAGGCAGACCCTGTACAAACGATGGGTCCTGTTCTGGACATGGTCCTGCACTGCCTCTTCCCACACACCCCAAACCCCTCTTCTGAGCCTTCCCCAAGAGTTTCAGGTGCCCTTTAACGGGCGTCCAAGAGTGAAGGAGAGGTGTGGGAGGAGGACCCTTTCCCCACATTGCTAAGAAGAAAAACAAGAGAAACGAACGCAGAGACATGTAGAGCGGCGTGGAAGGTAGTTAGAAGGAGCAGGAGAAGTCCTCCTTCCATCTCATCATTCCCTTCATTCTCCTTGCTTAACCTTGCCCTTGTTCTATCCCCCTACTTAATGACAAAAGGAACAGAGGAGGAAAGTGTCATGGAATGGACACGAGAAAAGGGAGAGCGGAGAAAGGAGGAGAACGAACACGGAACAAGAAAGGAAGGAGAGCTAGAGAGAGGATAGAGAGATGGAGAGGAGAAATGAAGAACAAAGACCGTGGAAGAAAGGAGTGAGCGATGCTCGGGTAATAAGTGTAAGGGCTAAGAAAAAGGAACAGTGGATAACAAAAACAAGTGTCCTGCCCTACCTCTTCTCTTTTCTTCTTGATCTTCTCTGACCCCTTTTTGTTCTCCAAGCGGCCTTCGTTTCACCATCGCTTCCTCCTTTCTCTTCTTCATTGTTTCTGTTTCCTTCGCCCTGTTTCCCTATCTATCGCTCTTCCACTGTCTTCCTTCTTCCTCTTCTCCCTGATTACTGTCTCCTTCTCTTTGCTTCGCTATCTGTCTCCATGTCTCTCACTCCGGTGCCCCCGGTGTTTCTGTTCATTGCTCATCCTTTCTGACTTTACGAGGCAGAGCCTGTACAAAGGATGAGTCCTGTTCTGGACATGGTCCTGCGCTGCCTCTTTCCACACACTCCAAACCCCTCTAAGCCTGCCCCACGATGTTCTCGGCGGCCTTCAGAGAGCATCTCCCAGGGGCCTCCGAGAGTGAAAGAGGGGTGTGAGAGGAGGACACTTTCCCCACCTTGCTAAGAAGAAAAACCAGAGAAAAGATCACAGAGACATGTAGAGAAGTGTGGAAGGTGACCAGGTAGTTACAAGGAGCAGGAGAAGTCCTCCTTCCATCATATCATTCCCTTCATTCTCCTTGCTTAACCTTGCCCTTCTTCTATCCCCCCAATGACAAAAGGAACAGAGGAAGAAAGGGCCGCAGAAGGGACACAAGAAAGGGAGCGTGCAGAAAGCGGGCGCACGAAGAGGGAGAACGCAAGGAAGGAAAAAGAGAGCTTCTTAAAGACAATAGCATTCCTGTCAACAGCGAAATCCTGTCATCTATTGAAATGCTGGATGGACTCTTTGATTCCTTTTCAAATGAAGGGTTCTATCGTTCATGGTGTTCCTTAGAACAGGAGAGCCTTTCAGGACAACGCCCTCATCTGTATTCAACATAGGCAGGGCTACCTCTGATTAAGAATGCAAAGGACGCATTCTAAGAAAATAAACTCTCTCACTTCAAAAGGAGAGGACGGACCCACTCATCTATCAAAAAAAGAGCCGAAAGCATTTGGGAGGAATTAAAATATGAATGAGGAGCTATCGCAGTATCCTTTTTTTCTTCTGACACGGATTCTTTGAAAGAAGAGGTTCCTGCCTGTTGTTTGTTTCCAAGAAAGGGAGGCTTTCGAGTGGCAAGGGGCGAACTCGCGCCCACCCCGGTCTTTGGGGTCAGTCTGAAAACAGCTTGGAGAGGACCGTTGCTTCTCTCTCCTGCTTCTGTTTCTCTATCTCTTGCTCCGTGTCTGTCGTTCTCCTTCCCTCCTTCTGTGAATCTGCTTCTTTCAATATCCACCAGGTTGCCTGCAGTTTTCGCAGGGGGCTTCCCTGAGGGGCTCCCTGAAAGGCGGCAGGTTTTGAGAGGGCAAAGGGCAGGAGATTAGGAGAGGGCAAAGGCATGAAACGAGGGGGGGCAGGGGCCTGGGGGAGGTGTGGGCAGTGAGGGCGGTGGCGTAGGGCTGCGTTGGAGCCCTTTCAAAAATAAGACAAGTAAGATACATGGAGGGCAGATATTTAGATAGAGATAAATAGAGATAGAGATCGAGATGGAGAGGTAAAGATAGAAATACACAGGGGGCAGGGTAGTGGGTAGGGGGAAAGGGGAAGGAAGTCGAAAGGGGGTAGGGGCGGGGTAGGAGGTGTTGGCAGTGAGGGCGGTGGGGGCTGTGGGAGCGTGGGCTGCGTTGGAGCCCTTTACATAATAAGAGAAGATAAATAAATAAGACGTATAGATGGCAGACATATTGATAGATATAGATAGATAGAGATACATAGCTAGAGATAGAGACATAGAGGGGGCAGGTTGGGTAGGGGGTCGGGGGAAGGGGCGCGGGGTGGCGTAGGGGGTAGGGGGCTAGGGGAGCCCTGCAAATGGGCAGGGGATAGGGTGTAGGAACTAGGGCCCTTTAAAAAAAGGATGAACAAGATATAAAGATGGCAGATACATAGACAAATATAGTTAGGGCTACGCTGGAGCCCTTTAAAACATCACACAGCAAGATGTATAGATAGAATATATATATATATATATATATATAGATAGATACAGATAGAGATAGAGATAGAGATAGAGATAGAGATAGAGATAGAGATAGACAGGTTTTGAGAGGAGATTAGGAGAGGACAAAAGCAGGAGAGGCAGGTGACACAGATTCCGCGGAAAATGTGTCATGTTTTTAGTGTTAACACAACTCTTGCGACACATATTCTGCAGAAAATGTGTCATATTTATGGTGTTAACACAACTCGAGTGACACACATTCTGCGGGAAATGTGTCATATTTTTGGTGTTAGCACAGCTCTACTGAAACATATTCTGCGGAAAATGTGTCATGCTTTTGTGTTAACACAACTCTGGTGACACATATTCTGCAGAAAATGTGTGTTTTGTGTTAGCACAGCTCTACGGACACATATTTTGCAAAAAACGTGTCATGTTTTTGGTTTTAACGCAACTCTGGTGACACATATTCCGCGGAAATCACGTTTTTGGTGCTAGCACAGCTCCACTGACACATATGTTGCGGAAAATATGTCATGCTTTTGGTGTTAACACAACTCTGGCGACACATATTCTGCAGTAAATGTGTCATATTTATGGTGTTAACACAACTCGAGTGACACATATTCTGCGGGAAATGTGTCATGTTTTTGGTGTTAGCACAGCTCTACTGACACATATTTTACGGAAAATGTGTCATGCTGTTGGTGTTAAAACAACTCTAGTGACACATATTCTGCAGAAAATGTGTTAGCACAGCTCTACTGACACAGATTTCGCAGAAAATGTGTCATGTTTCTGGTGTTAACACAACTCTACCTTCTCTTATCCTTGACTTTCTTCTTTTATTCCTTGTTGAATGGCAAGTTAAAAACGGGAGGGGCGAGGAGGGAAGAGGAAAGAACAAGAAGCAGGAAGAGGGGAAGAGAAAGGAATGGAAGGAAGGAAGGAAGGAAGGGGGAAGGAAGGAAGGAGGCAGAGAGGGAGAGAGAGAGAGAGGGAGAGATAGAGACAAAGAGAAGAGAGAGAGAGAGAGAGAAAGCGAGAGTGAAAGAGAAAGAGCGGGAGAGAGATGCGATGAATAAACGAACCACACTGAGCTATTTAAAGGGTGTTAAGTCTTTTAGAGGACCCATAATTTAAACATTTTGAATAATTGAATTCAGGCATTCATTTTTTCATAATATTTGGGAGGCTCAAGATATGAACATTGGGCAAACATCACTGTATTTGAACGATGCAAACAGTTTTAGTTATGGTTACTGCAACACATTAAAATCTAGAGTGGAGACCTAAGACCTCAATCATATTATGGATTTACAAAAAAAATCTTCTTGCAGCCTGGTAAATATCTTAAAGTATTGAAAAACGTAAGACTGCAACAACGTTAACGAAAGTTGTTGTTTTGCAAAACCTTAAAGCGCCATCATCTTTTAACGAAAGGTTCGATTTGAACCTTGATATGTCCTCAACATCAACAACGAAAGGCTTGTTTATCAACCAGCTGCGGCGGCAACGTCAAAACGACAGTTTTTGTGTAAACCCTAGTGTGTCCTGAACTTCAAAAACGAAAGGATTCTTGTAAACCTTGGTGTGCCACCACCCTCAAAAACGAAAGTATTTTTAAAAAACACGTGTAAGCGAAAGGGTTTTTTGTAAACGCTAGCAAAGGATTTTTGTCAGCCCTAGCGTGCCCTCAACCTCAAACGAAAGCTCTTTTTAAATTTTAAATCCTTAAAACCTAGAAAATTTCAGCAAAGAAGAAGGCAAGGATTTTTAAAATTTAAAAGGGGCCCCGGGGTCTCAGGGTTTAGGGGGTAGGCGCTGAGGCGCTTAGGAGCTTAGGGTGCAGGTTTAAGGATTTCGGAGCCTAGGAGCTTAGGGTTTAGGGTTTGATTTAAGGCTTAAGGGTTTGGGGGGTAGGCGCTTAGGCGCTTCGGAGCTTAGGAGCTTAGGAGCTTAGGAGCTTAGGAGGGTTTAAGGATTTAGCGGGTAGGCACTTAGGCGCTTAGGACCTCAGGAGCTCAGGGTTTAGGGTTTAAGGGTTTAGGGGGTAGACGTTGAGGAGCTTAGGAGCTTTGGAGCTTAGGGTTTGAGGATTTAGGGGGTAGGCACTTAGGCGCTTAGGACCTCAGGAGCTTAGGGTTTAGGGTTTAGGGTTTAGGGGGTAGACGTTGAGGAGCTTAGGAGCTTTGGAGCTTAGGGTTTGAGGGTTTAGGGGGTAGGCACTTAGGCGCTTAGGACCTCAGGAGCTTAGGGTTTAGGTTTTAGGGTTTAGAGGGTGGACGCTGAGGAGCTTAGGAGCTCTGGAGCTTAGGGTTTGAGGATTTAGGGGGTAGGCACTTAGGCGCTTAGGACCTCAGGAGCTTAGGGTTTAGGGTTTAGGGTTTAGGGGGTAGACGTTGAGGAGCTTAGGAGCTTTGGAGCTTAAGGTTTGAGGATTTAGGGGGTAGGTTGTTCGGAGCTTAGGAGCGTAGGGTTTAGGGCTTAAGGGTTTAGGGGTGAGGCCCTTAGGCGCTTAGGGGCTTAGGGTATAGGGTTTAAGGATTTAGGGGGAAGGCGCTGGGCCTCCCCACCTTTTAAATATGAAAAAAACCTTAAAACTCTTCAAATCTAGAAGGCCCGGGCTTTCAACCTTAAATTCCATAAATTCCTTAAATTCCTTAAATTCTGAAATTGGGTAAATATTTTTTTTGGCAGGCCCTTTTTTAAATTTTAAAAAAACCTTAAATTCCTTAAATTCCTTAAATTCTTAAATTAGGTATTTAGGAATTTAAAGAATTTAAGGAATTTAAGGTTTTCTTCAAATCAAATAAAAGGCATTTTTGAATTCAAAAAAAAACCTTAAATTCCTTAAATTCCTTAAATTCTTAAATTGGGTAAATAAAATTGTTGGGCCGGCCCTTTTTTAAATTAAAAAAAAAACCTTAAATTCCTTAAATTCTTAAATTATGTATTTAGGAATTTAAAGAATAAGGAATTTAAGGTTTTTAAAGTTTAAAAAAGGCCTTTGGAAATTTTAAAAAAATCTTAATTTCCTTAAATTCCTAAATTAGGCATTTAGGAATCTAAGGTTTTTTTTTTTAACTCAAAAAACGCCCTTTTTAGATTAAAAAAAAAACCTTAAATTCCTTAAACTCCTTCAAGTTCTTAAATTCTTAAATTGGGTAAATAAAATTGTTGGGCCGGCCCGTTTTAAAATTTACAAAAAACCTTAAATTCCTTAAATTCCTTAAATTCCTAAATTAGGTATTTAGGAATTTAAGGAATTTAAGGTTTTTTTAAAAAATTTAAAAAAGCTCTTTTTGAATTAAAAAAAAAACCTTAAATTCCTTAAATTCCTAAATTAGGTATTTAGGAATTTAAGGTGGTTTTGAAATTAAAAAAAGCCTTTTTAATCGGCGGCCCCTATTTCAAAACCCAGGCCCCCCAATTTAAATTTTATAAATTTTTTAAATTCCTTAAATTCCTTAAAGAAGAAATGCCGGCCCTATTTCCAATTTAAGGAATTTAAGGAATTTAAGCCCTTTAAATTCCTTAAATTCCTTAAAAAAGAAATGCCGGCCCTATTTCCAATTTAAGGAATTTAAGGAATTTAAGGAATTTAAAGGATTTATAAAATGTAAATCGGCGGCCCCTATTTCAAAACCCAGGCCACCCAATTTAGATTTTATAAATTCCTTAAATTCTTTAAATCCTTGAAAAAGAAATACCGGCGCTATTTCCAAATTAAGGAATTTAAGGAATTTAAGCCCTTTAAATTCCTTAAATTCCTTAAAAAAGAAATACCGGCCCTATTTCCAATTTAAGGAATTTAAAGAATTTAGAGGATTTATAAAATTTAAATCGGCGGCCCCTATTTCAAAACCCAGGCCACCCAATTTAAATTTTATAAATTCCTTAAATTCTTTAAATTCCTTAAAAAAGAAATACCGGCCCTATTTCCAATTTAAGGAATTTAAGGAATTTAAGCCCTTTAAATTCCTTAAATTCCTTAAAAAAGAAATACCGGCCCTATTTCCAATTTAAGGAATTTAAGGAATTTAACGCCCTTTAAATTCCTTAAATTCCTTAAAAAAGAAATACCGGCCTTATTTCCAATTTAAGGAATTTAAAGAATTTAAAGGATTTATAAAATTTAAATCGGCGGCCCCTATTTCAAAACCCAGGCCCCCCAATTTAAATTTTATAAATTCCTTAAATTCTTTAAATTCCTTAAAAAAGAAATACCGGCCCTATTTCCAATTTAAGGAATTTAAGGAATTTAAGCCCTTTAAATTCCTTAAATTCCTTAAAAAAGAAATACCGGCCCTATTTCCAATTTAAGGAATTTAAGGAATTTACGCCCTTTAAATTCCTTAAATTCTTTAAAAAAGAAATACCGGCCTTATTTCCAATTTAAGGAATTTAAAGAATTTAAAGGATTTATAAAATTTAAATCGGCGGCCCCTATTTCAAAACCCAGGCCACCCAATTTAAATTTTATAAATTCCCTTAAATTCCTTAAAAAAGAAATACCGGCCCTATTTCCAATTTAAGGAATTTAAGGAATTTAAGCCCTTTAAATTCCTTAAATTCTTTAAAAAAGAAATACCGGCCTTATTTCCAATTTAAGGAATTTAAAGAATTTAAAGGATTTATAAAATTTAAATCGGCGGCCCCTATGTCAAAACCCAGGCCCCCCAATTTAAATTTTATAAATTCCTTAAATTCTTTAAATTCCTTAAAAAAGAAATACCGGCCCTATTCCCAATTTAAGGAATTTAAGGAATTTAAGCCCTTTAAATTCCTTAAATTCCTTAAAAAAGAAATACCGGCCCTATTTCCAATTTAAGGAATTTAAGGAATTTAAGCCCTTTAAATTCCTTAAATTCCTTAAAAAAGAAATGCCGGCCCTATTTCCAATTTAAGGAATTTACGGAATTTAAAGGATTTATAAAATTTAAATCGGCGGCCCCTATTTCAAAACCCAGGCCACCCAATTTAAATTTTATAAATTCCTTAAATTCTTTAAATCCTTGAAAAAGAAATACCGGCGCTATTTCCAATTTAAGGAATTTAAGGAATTTAAGCCCTTTAAATTCCTTAAATTCCTTAAAAAAGAAATACCGGCCCTATTTCCAATTTAAGGAATTTAAGGAATTTAAGCCCTTTAAATTCCTTAAATTCTTTAAAAAAGAAATACCAGCCCTTTAAATTCCTTAAATTCTTTAAAAAAGAAATACCGGCCTTATTTCCAATTTAAGGAATTCCAGATTTTAAAGGATTTATAAAATTTAAATCGGCGGCCCCTATTTCAAAACCCAGGCCCCCCAATTTAAATTTTATAAATTCCTTAAATTCTTTAAATTCCTTAAAACAGAAATACCGGCCCTATTTCCAATTTAAGGAATTATGGAATTTAAGCCCTTTAAAATCCTTAAATTCCTTAAAAAAGAAATACCGGCCCTATTTCCAATTTAAGGAATTTAAGGAATTCACGCCCTTTAAATTCCTTAAATTCTTTAAAAAAGAAATACCGGCCTTATTTCCAATTTAAGGAATTTAAAGAATTTAAAGGATTTATAAAATTTAAATCGGCGGCCCCTATTTCAAAACCCAGGCCCCCCAATTTAAATTTTATAAATTCCTTAAATTCTTTAAATTCCTTAAAAAGAAATACCGGCCCTATTTCCAATTTAAGGAATTTAGGGAATTTAAGCCCTTTAAATTCCTTAAATTCTTTAAAAAAGAAATACCGGCCCTATTTCCAATTTAAGGAATTTAAGGAATTTACGCCCTTTAAATTTCTTAAATTCTTTAAAAAAGAAATACCGGCCTTATTTCCAATTTAAGGAATTTAAAGAATTTAAAGGATTTATAAGATTTAAATCGGCGGCCCCTATTTCAAAACCCAGGCCCCCCAATTTAAATTTTATAAATTCCTTAAATTCTTTAAATTCCTTAAAAAAGAAATACCGGCCCTATTTCCAATTTAAGGAATTTAAGGCATTTAAGCCCTTTAAATCCCTTAAATTCCTTAAAAAAGAAATGCCGGCCCCATTTCCAATTTAAGGAATTTAAGGAATTTTAAGCCCTTTAAATTCCTTAAATTCCTTAAAAAAGAAATGCAGGCCCTATTTCCAATTTAAGGAATTTAAGGAATTTAACGGATTTATAAAATTTAAATCGGCGGCCCCTATTTCAAAACCCAGGCCACCCAATTTAAATTTTATAAATTCCTTAAATTCTTTAAATTCCTTAAAAAAGAAATACCGGCCCTATTTCCAATTTAAGGAATTTAAGGAATTTAAGCCCTTTAAATTCTTTAAATTCCTTAAAAAAGAAATACCGGCCCTATTTCCAATTTAAGGAATTTAAGGAATTTAAGCCCTTTAAATTCCTTAAATTCCTTAAAAAGAAATACCGGCCCTATTTCCAATTTAAGGAATTTAAGCCCTTTAAATTCTTTAAATTCTTTAAAAAAAGTAGCGCGCTTATTTCCGAAACCTTACAATATAAACAAAACAAAGAGGATTGCCAAATAGTACATAAAGGTCCTTCGTACATAAGCCTAAACCCTAAACCTTAAACCCTAAACCCTAAACCCTGAACCCTAAACCCTAAACCCTAACTCCCTCCTCCCCCTCCCAGCAGGACAACTCAATTATCAATTCGGATTAGTGTTGCGGGTCCTGAAGTCAAACCTGACTCAATGCCAAGAAGCACCTGCCCAACACAGAAACCCTAAACCCTAAACCCTAAACCCTAAACCCTAAAATATAGCAGCCAAGCCCAGCCCGTAAACTCCTAAGAAAACTCTGAATGTTCAGACCTCCCACCTCCCTCCAACCTCTGCTGAACCTCGTGGACCTTCCCGGAAGGGTTCTCAAGAAAAGAAGAAGGGCGAGGGTACCCCAAAACCCTTCTTCATGACACCCTACGCCCTAAACTGAAGACCACCCTTGTAGAAAAAACAACTCAAGTGTAGCTCTCTTTCAATCTGCAAACCCTAGCCGCTAAATCCTAAACCCCCCCATCGTTGCTAAGGGATACTCGGAGGGAAGCCTGCAAAGGGGTCCTGAATCCTACGAGCCTCAATCTAAACCCTGAATGCCTCCTGTTGCGCCCAAAACCTACTTTTTTGTAGGTTCCTGACAAACCCTCTACGGGTGCATATGAATAAGGACCTACAGAACAAGTAGGTTTTGGGTTCCTAAGGAAGGTAAGAAGCCCAAACAGCTGCCTCTACACAACCCCCCGCTTTGATCTCCGAAGCCTTCATTTCAAAATTCCGAGTCCTTCCTATCCGGTCCTAGGGTTTGGGGGGTTGAGGGTTTAGGGTCTGGCTTAAGCCCACAATGACCCTAAACCCTAAACCCCAAACCCCAAACCCCAAACCCTAAACCCTAAACCCTAAACCCTAAACCCTCCTCAGCCCCCGGCCCTCGCAAAGGCAACGAGATTGCGGCGAACCGACTCCCACTCGGTTGGGCGCACCAGGCGGCGAAGAGAGGGCATACCTAAGTGGGTTTAGGGTTTAGGGTTTAGGGTTTAGGGTTTAGGGTTTAGGGTTTGTCTACGCTCCCCTTAGAAACATGAGATAGCAAGATGTTCTTGTGTGCGTACATCCCCTTGGGTTCCCTATAAACAGTATGAACCCCTTCCTAAAGCAGGCTGCCGCAATGCTGGTCTACAGTTAGTTGCGTTGGAGTCGAAACAGGAGGGGTTCAGTTCTGGTGAAGGGGTATGTTTTCAAACTTCGGCCTTGTCATGCAACAGCCTTTAGGGCTTAAATCCTCATCCCAGAATCAGCCCTTAACCTGAAGCCCGAAAGCCCAAACCCAAACCCTGCAGCTCCCTAAAACCTAGACCCTACAACCCGGCACCATACACCACTCTGCATGAGCTGAGCTCAAGCCCCCTAAACCCTAAACCCTAAACCCTAAACCCTAAACCCTAAACCCTAAACCCTAAACCCTCCTTGAAGCCTAAGAGGGGCGAGCTGAGGGCTGCCTGACGCGGCTTGCGGGCAGTTGTCAAGGCTTTTAGGGCTTTGGTTTAGGGTTTAGGGTTTAGGGTTTAGGGTTTAGGGTTTAGGGTTTAGGGTTTAGGGTTTAGGGTTTAGGGTTTAGGGTTTAGGGTTTAGGGTTTAGGGTTTAGGGTTTAGGGTTTAGAGTTAAGGGTTCAGGGTTTAGGGGTTTAGGGTTTCGGGCTTGGGGTTCTGAAATCTGGAACCTGTTGGCGGAGCCTTTCTGCTCCCGGGGCTCTAGCAGGAGGCTCCAGCACTTCCTTTCCTCTGGGACCAAATGAACCCTAAAATGCGTGGTCACATACCCGATATCCGATATGGGGGATCCGAAATTAGGGGTGCCTTGTTGGGGTCCTTTGGGGTTTGGGAATCCTGCTATTTGGGGTCCATTATAGGGTCCCTTTTCGATACTAAACCCTTCAGGTGCAAGGGTTCATTCAGTCCCCAGGTAGATAAGGAGGGTTTAGGGGTTAGGGTTTAGGGTTTAGGGTTTAGGGCTTAGGGCTTAGGGTTTAGGGTTTAGGGAGGAAGGTTCCTGAACGTTGAGGACTCGTGGCATTTGCCAAATTAGGGGTACCCCTTTGACAGAGTACTTTGCTTAATTAACAACCCCCTCCCCCCTCTTGCAGCTTGCTACACTTTGAGGAATAAGGGCTCAGAGTCTAAAGTTTCGGGCTGCTAGCCCTGCACCCTAAACCGCACTAAACCCTAAACCGTCCCTAAACCCAAAACCCTAAACTCGAAACCCTAAATCCTAAACCCTGTGCCCCGTTACACGCATCGGGATCCGACGGCCGCTTCACAAATCGGAGATGAGCCTGCTCCTTGCAATAGTTTACACAGGGTTTGGGGTTTGGGGTTTCGGGTTTAGGGCCATAAGTAACCTAGGAATAACAAGGGTTCAGGGTTAAGAATTTAGGGCTACTAACCCTAAACAGCTTAATCCCTCAAAGGGTTGAGAATCGAAAGAAGCCTTGGAATACAAAGGGCGCGCTTTTCAGGTTTAGGGTTTAGGGTTTAGGGTTTAGGGTTTAGGGTTTAGGGTTTAGGGTTTAGGGTTTAGGGTTTAGGGTTAGCTCGACCCAAGAAAGGGAATAAGGGCCCACTCTGAGTCCTGGAAGTTTAAGGGCTTAGCATGCTTGTGGTTCGGCATGTTTCAGGATTCTAGGTTCGTAGCCCTAAACCCTAAACCCTAAACCCTAAACCCTAAACCCTAAACCCTAAACCCTAAACCCTAAACCCTAAACCCGAGACATTAATGCACAGTTTCGGGGTTCAGGGTTTAGGAGGGGGGGGGGGGGGGGGGGGGGGGGGGAGGGTGGTGGCAGTGAAGACTTGGCTTGGCAAGTGGGCTTGGAGGAGTTGAAGAATGATGGTTTAAGGCTTGGGGTTTAGGGTTTCGGGTTTAGTTTTTTAGGGGTTCACGGTTTATGCTTAGGGTTTGGAATTCGGTTTTGGGTTTAGGGCTTACAGGAGTTCCGAGTTTCGAATTTAGGGTTTAGGGCTGTTTTTTTAGCACACTTGGAATCAAACAGCCCTTTAAGTAACCTAAACACGCGGGCCCGTACTCCAACAGGTAACAAAAACGGAAAGCTTCAGGGAACCATGTGCACAAGCCCCTAACCCCCAATCCCCACAGAAAAATTTCTCATTAACCATGTGTAACGCTTAAGCCTGAAGCCTCAATTCAGGGAATCTACAATATGTCTTCAGGTTTAGGGTCTAGGGCGACAACAGCCGTCACGTCAGGCCTCTTTCTGTCCAGTGGCTGGAGTATTTTACAGCTTTGAACTAGAGTAAACTGACAACAAGTGAGAGACATACTGACAATGAAAATTAAACTGCATTTCAGCTTCAAGCGGTACTGGTGCTATACATGCATTATTCTGCTTTTGTTGCGTATCATCGTTGCTCTTAGCATCATTCGCCTACCCTGTCGCATAGACGTTTACCTAGGGAACTGAATGTATAGCGCAAGCGTTCACCGAGTAGCAAGTACTCCAAGCTTCATCCGGAAGTAGTGTCTAGAGGCGAAGCATGTACGCTGACCCACCCCACCCCCGAACCCCACCACCTCCCTCCGTACCCTCTGCAAGAAGAAAAGAGTTTCAAGAGAGGCCCGAACTGGAAGGAATGGTGGGTAGCAAGTACAGGTATATAGGGGAGCGAGAAGGGGATGAAACTTGCCAGTATTGTGACATCGTCGCCCTTCAGTTCAAAAATGGGTTTAGGGTTTAGGGTTCTAGGGTCAGGGTTTAGGGTTTTAGGGTTTAGGGTCTAGGGTTCGTTGAGGGTGGAGAGGTCGCCGTAAACCATGCGCAAGAACCACCAAGCCCGAGGGAGGCTCCACGTCAAGCCAGTGTGAACCACTGTCGACCAGCAACGTCATGTCCTGGGCCCGGGGGGGGGGGGGGGTTAGGGTTTAGGGTTTAGGGTTCAGGGTTCAGGCTTTAGGGTTTAGGGTTTAGGGGTTAGGTTTAAGGTTCAGGGGTGGGGGGGGGGGGTCTTGCAAGTCACCAAGAGCATGCTCCAGCTGGTACACCCAAGGAAGGTATGGGAATTGTTCGGTGTGGCTTGCCTACTTGATAGCCCAGCAACCACATTACAAAGAGGGCTCGCTTTTGGGGGTTGGTTGTTTTTTCAAAAAGGGAGCCCAGGATCCCCCCCCAAAAAAAACAAGAAGAAGGTAAAGCGCACCACTCACTGAGCTACCAAGTTGATACTCAGCTTAACTAACCTCATCATCTAAGTTACAGAGCATGCCTGGCGTCGAGCAGTTTGACAGTAACCCTAAACTTTAAACCCTAAACCCTAAAACCTAAACCCTGAACCCTAAACCCTAAACCCTAAACCCTAAACCCTAAACCCTAAACCCGAAACCCTAAACCCTAAACCCTGAACCCTAAACCCTAAACCCTAAACCTAAACCAGTCCTCAAGATGGCTTTAGTGTACCGATATGTTTCTGCACTACCCGGTTTTATAGCAGAGCCGCTGCCTAAAACAAAGGAAGAGTATAAGCCTCCAGGTATGCACGGTATCCCAGCGTACCCAAGACAGTCTTGTGTCTACTCCCTGCTGCCTTGGTCGCGCACAAGAGCCTGTATTAACAAGACAACCAGGGCTTCTAATCGTCAGCTGCCTCATTTCTGGCCAACATGCTTCCTACCCTTGAACCTCCATCCAAGAAATCCTTTCTAATTCTGTGTAATATGGGCCTTAATAATTAGAATAGGGTCTTTGGGGGGGAGGGGGGGGCTATGTAAGTATAAGCCTAGAGGGACCATAAGGGCCCTAAACCCTGAACCCTAAACCCTAAACCTATGGAAGGACCATGAGGGAGTAGTAGTAGTAGTAGTAGTAGTAGTAGTAGTAGTAGTAGTAGTAGTAGTAGTAGTAGTAGTAGTAGTAGTAGTAGTAGTAGTAGTAGTAGTAGTAGTAGTAGTAGTAGTCTTTATTCGACCCCTCCATTAAGGCCATGTGAACGTCGGAGATATTTATAGGGTTTAGGACTCAGGGTTCACAAGTGACGTCTATTTGGGGTAGGGTTTAGGGTTTAGGGTTTAGGGTTTAGGGTTTAGGGTTTAGGGTTTAGGGTTTAGGGTTTAGGGTTTAGGGTTTAGGGTTTAGGGTTTGGGGTTTGGGGTTTATAGGGTCACAAGGAGGAACTGTTTGGACTCCTGTGTTCGGGCTACGGAGCTGCATGTCGTTCATGATACTCCAAACCTCGAAGCCAAGCCTAGAGCATCAAGTCCCTGAGCCTCAAAAACCCGAAGCCCTAACAAAAGAAAAGAAGAACCCTAAACCTTAAGCTTGGGATGTTCCGCTTATACTAGCAGATCCTTGATAGGGGATTATACTGGGGTGCTACAATCCCTTTAAGAGAACATCCCAACCCAAAATCCTCCAACCCCAAAAACCCTAAAACCCCAAAATCTAAAACCACGAAAGCCCTAAGCCTTAAGCCCCGAAGCCAAAGAGCAAGATACAGCCATATGACACACGGTATATGTTACTGTTCTTGGTGAGTGTATAAAAGGTTCCTTTTGAATATTGGTGCCCTAAACCCTAAACCCTAAACCCTAAACCCAAAAGCCTAAACCCTAAACCCTACTTCATGTGCAGCCAGAGGGGCGACGAGCTCGGGAAAGTTTTGCATCAAGGAGTTGTAGGAAGACTGAGACATGGTCCCCGCCTTGTTAAAAGGCTGAGGGTGCAGGGTTCAGGGTTTAGGGTTTAGGGTTTATGGGTTTAGGGGTTTAGGGTTTAGGGTTTGGGGTTTTAGGGTGTGAGGTGTAGGCTCTTCTTAGTTGTCCAGCGTCCTCGGGGAACTGAAGGTCAACCTTTTTGAATTAAAGGGGATCGTAAGGCCACAAGAAGGATAAAGGCTTCATACTTTTTCTACTAAGTTTTCAGAGGCTTTTTGGGGTCCAGGGGCTCCAGTTCCAAATTCGGGGTGCCCGGATGTTTTGAGGGGTGCAGGGGGTTCACAGAATTTCGGGCCTGAAGGCTGAAGACTGAGGATTTCAAAGTTTAAGGGTATAGGGTTTAGGGTTTAGGGTTTAGGGAGGTTCAAGGTTTTGGGGAGCCGAGGTTGGGACTGCCGACGCGGAGGGCTTTGGGGTGACTTGAGGGGTAGGGTTGAGGCTTACTGGCTCAGATCTTCAAGCTTCTGGGGCTGCAGGAAGATGAAGGCTCGATAGCTTACAGGGTTAACTTGTTCGGGCGGCGTTAGGCTTTTGCGGCGCAGGGCTTTACGCCCAAAGTTTCAGCCAAGAAGCCAGAGTGAAAATAGGCAGATCCTGGGTCCAAACCCTCAACCCGAGAGCCCCCCGAGCTCGCTACACCCCCAACACACCCACCCACCCACCCACCCACACACACACACGAAAAAAAAAAAACAACACACACACACACACAGAGACACACATGTATCTATGCATGTGGTCACTTCTCCATAGTATGGTCCTGCTATAAGGAGGCCCCCATTGCTTTGGGTACCCAAAAGGGACCATAATTTAGAGAACCGACCGGAAATACATACACACACACACACACAGAGGCATACCCGCTAATGCCATACACCCTGAAGCCAAGTTCGACTATACCTGTACGATTCCACTCAAATCCGCGAATGTGATGCTATTCTACAGTATATCATCTACGCCCTACTCCGTTCGATTGCCTCATCTATGCCATGCGAATTATGTTAGATGACAACCCCCCCCCCCCCCACCAAAGTTCTGGCCTCCGAAGCCGGCCCGCCGGGCAAGGCCGCGGCTTTCTGGATGCTTCTTTGGGCATGCCTGGGGGCTCATGGGCGCTGGTAGGGCTCGAGGGTGTCGACTTGCAGGGCGTTTTGGGCCCTAGGTCTTTAGACTCCTTAGGGTTTAGGGTTTAGGGTTTAGGGTTTAGGGTTTAGGGTTTAGGGTTTCAGACTTTGGGGGTTCGGATTTGAGGGTATAGGTTTATGGGTTCGGGTTTAGGGGAGCCCCTCGGAAGCCCCCCGTCTTGCAAGCAGCCAGTTCCTTGGGGACTGAATGAACCCAAAAAGGGTTTTTCTATGGTTCATACACCTCAAGAGGGATTTTAGTATATCGGGTGTGAGACCCCAAACTTTAGGGTTCACTTGGTCCCAAAGGTTAGCAGGAGATTAACAACAACTAACTAAATAAGGTGATAGATGGGGTTGGGCAGGTTGGGAGGGAACGTGAACCGTGGTGATACGCAGAGCATGTGACACACCCTACCTAAAGGCTCCTATGTTGTACATTTTTGGGGTAGTATACGAGAATCCCCTACAACTAACACAAAGAGGAACTACACTAGAGCCTTCATGTAAACCCTACACCCTAAAGCCTAAACCCTAAACCCCAAACCCTAAACCCTAAATCCTAAACCCTAAATCCTAAACTCTAAACTACATTGAGAGGGTCTAGGCCTTCAGGGTTAAGGCTACAGGGTCAGGGTTCGTGGCATCCATAATGGTTAGGCCAAAGCCCTGAACTAAGGAGCAGGCCTTCGGTGTTTAGGGTTTCAGGTTTAGGCTTTAGGGTTTGGGTGTTCCTGCGTCCGAACGGAAGCATACTGCCTTCTTCTAAGGATTCGGCTCTCTGGGCTTCTCAAAAGGCAAACCCTACTCAAATAACCCTATATCCTAAACCCTAAACCCTGGACCCTCCACCAAAAGTAACCTAGGAATAACAAGGGTGCCCTTTTTGGCGTAAAGGGGCTTCTAAGGAACCTAACCCCCCCCCCCCCCCCCCAAACAAAAAAAAAAAAAAGGAATAAGGGCCTACTCCGGGTCCCAAACCCTACTCAGGCCTCAACCCTCAACCCTCAACCCTCAACCCTAAGCCCTAAACCCTAAACCCTAAACCCTAAACCCTAAACCCAAAAACAATTGACGGCGGGGAGCATCGGTGCGTCCGGCTGCGGTCGTGCCTCAGGATCCTGATGTGGTTTTCGGTGTGAAGGTTTAGGTTTTAGGGTTCTGGGCTTAGGGTTTAGGGGTATAGGGGTTTAGGGCTTAGGCTGTTAGGGTTTATCTAATGTTCTGTTTTCAGGGCTAACCTTATAGGCTTTAGGGTTGAGGCATCATGAATTTGGGAGGGCCCATCGAAGTCTCAGAGTTCCCTAAACCCTAGACCCTAAACCCTAAACCCTAAACCCTAAACCCTAGACCCTAGAGCCTAAACCCTAACTCGCCCCAAAAATATCGTGCTTACAAGGTTCAGCAGACCGGAAACTGCTTTTGCCCTAAAGCCTGAACGCTTGCTGGGGTTTGCGGTTTAGGGTCTAGGCTTTCGGGTTTACGGTTCGGCGTTCAGGGGGGTTAGGGTTTCGGTTTTAGGGTTTGAGATTTAGGGTTTAGGTTTTATGGCTGCGGGTCTAGGGTTTGAGGTTTGAGGCTTCAGGTTTAGGGCGTAGGGTTTCGGGTTTGAGGCCTAGGCTTTGGAGCTTCAGATTTAGGGTTTGAGGTCTAGGGTCCGAGGATGTTAATCGCCCCGGGTACTTTGCTGTCATCTTAACCGTACGGTTTCGAAGACATCGGACTTTCGGACAGGGAGGGGTTTTTGGTTTAGGGTCTGCGGTGTATAAGGTCTAGGGCTTACCAGCACCCCCCAACTACCCTTTAACCATAACAGTAGGGTATATAAACACCGGTAGTTGGGAGTTCAGGTAGGGTTTAGGAGTTAGGGTTCAAATAGGGTTTGGGGTCCCGGCCGCACCAACAAAGTGTGCTTTGAAGATGCTGTAGCAACTTGGGCTTGAAGCTTAAGGGTTTAGGGGTTTAGGGGATTAAGTTTTTGGGGTTTAGGGTTAGGGTTTAGGGTTTAGGGGCTTAGGGGGCCTAGTTTTTTAAGTGTCAGGGGTTAAGGGGTTTAATTGTTTTGGGCTTTAGGGTTTAGGGCTTAGGGTTGGGGACCCTGCCCGCAGCAGGACAGCAAGCCAGGTCTGCCCTTGGGCAGGGGCTCTTCATCCTTTGCGGAGGAATCACTGGAGTGGGAGCTCGACTCCTCTTTCGTCTCCTGTTTGACTGGCAACTGAGCGGATTCTGCTGCTCCCCCCTCTGTAGGTGGGGCTGGGCATTGCTCAGGCCCCCTCCTTGGGGGCTCAGGGCTGGGCGATGCCCTGCGCAACTCTGTGGACTGTGATGACGATGAGGCAGTAACCTCTTGTGTGGCTCTGTCGCCGCAGGCTGCTCAGACAAAAGCATCAGACAAAGGGCCTGCAAGCCCTAAGCCCTAACCCTAAAAACCTAAACCCTAAACCCTAAACCCTAAACCCTAAACCCTAGAACCCCAAAGCCTCTACCCCTAAACCCCCTACATCCCCAAAACTCTTAAAACCTACAAGTGAGCGCCAGAACCAGGTGATTGGAGCCCAAAACTCAGGCACAGGGGTCCCTTCGAACGGGCGCAGGGTTGGGTCGAGTTGGGGTTTGGGGTTTAGGGTTTAGGGTTTGGGGTTTAGGGTTTGGGGTTTTTCCTCCAGGTACAGATAACCATTCCACTCAACATCCAAATGCGAAACGCCTGAAAGCCTCCCAACACTAAACCCCCCCCCCGTACACCGTCAACCCTAAACCCAAAACCCCGCTTGGCTGCACTCAGGAGGGTAGCTATAAATTTAAGTTTTAGCTGCCGTTAAGAAACCCAACAAACCCAAAAAGGGTAAGGATCTAAAGTTACCGTAAAGTACCACAAAGCCCTTTGACAACCCTGAACCCTAAACCCCCCTGAACTCTAAGCCCTTATGCGCGCCTCTCGTAGTGCAATGAGGTGATGAGGCCCGTCCTTGCCGAACCTGCTTCGTGGTCCCTAAACCCTAAACCCTAAACCCTAAACCTTAAACCCTAAACCCTAAACCCTAAACCCACCATCCGAATTCAAAACACCCCAAGCCCCCTGCGGCTTCGGGTGTGCTAGGTTTAGGGTTTCGGGGAGGGTTTGGGGCCAAGGGGCTAGGGCTTATAGGGCTTAGGGCTTATAGGGCTTATAGGGCTTAGGGCTTAGGGCTTAGGGTTTTGGGTTTGGGGTTTTGGGTTTTGGGCTTAAGTTGCATCAGGGGTAGTAGTTCCTGGAACTGATCCTAGCGTAGGCATCGTGCCACGAGGTGCCTTGGGGGCTGGGTTGTCACTTCTGTGTTGTGTTTACAGCATATCACGTGCACGAAGGCCGCACGAAACAACGATCACGTTGGGGGAAATGCCCTCACACATCTTGATGTGACTTCCGGCCAGTTTTTGGGATGAAGACACTTGGGTTAAAATTTGAAGAGTCTCAGACAACTCTTGGGCCACCCTCGGATCGACATCTTCCCGTCTTCCCTAAACCCTAAACCCTAGACCCTATAAGGCTCAAGACATTCAGGATGGAATCGAAGGCGCAGCCCCAGGGTTTTCTGAGGAAACTCAATCTTCAATCTTCTGTTTTTCGTCTTGTGCTAAAGATGCTCAAGAGGGGAAGCCGGAAATGTAGCCCAAGACTTTCCCGGGAATCTTCAATCCATCCAGAGCTGCAGCATGTAACGAAAACCCGCCGAAAACCAGAAAACCCCTGCAGGGGCAGCATTTATGCTCACAAATACTCCTACATGTACATCTACATACACATAAACATGTACATGCGCTCTTTGATTGTCCGCACCACCATTACCACCTCCACCACCAACAACAACAGTTCTTATACTTATAATTTGCATCATCATTCAATCCCGTGGGAGCATGCAGATATTGAACATGGCATACGCGAAAAAACAGCACTCTGCGTGAACGTATTTAAAGGGACCGGCGTTGATATGACTGAGTACATGACTGAGTTTCTTAACGCATGGTTGAATTTCAAAGGGTCATGGTACAAAGTGACAGGCTGTATATGAGCATGTCCACAGACGGTTTGAGAATTTATGAAGGCAACCACGATGGGTTTGGAAAGCTATCTTCAATGCGGGTGATATGTATTGAGGGTGTGTAACGAGCTAGCTACAGCACAAGGTGCGATGCGAACCACAGGCATCACATCCAGCGCAGCCTAAACCAACGAAATAAACCTTCAGCAGAATCCGCATACATCGTTTAAAGTTTCTGGGGGGGGGGGGGGGGTATTTGCAATGATAACTGGGAGGGAAAGGTTCCCTAACTGGCCTCATAAGCGGTTCTCGCCCGATTCTGGAGTTCTTCTTTTCGCTCTATTCTGTAGCATGCAAGATACCTGAAGGCTCTGATGTAGTTCTTTTTTGGGTTGAAAGGGGATTCTAGTATACTACCCCAAAGGTGCTACATAGGAGCCTTTGGGTAAGCCGTGAAACCGCCTGAGGCCTAAACCCAAAAACCGAAACCTTAAACCCTAAACCCAGAATCTTGCGAACCAGGCGACAAATGTGGCATCGGGACATGCCAAAGATCAACTCCCACTCTCGCGTCGCCCGCACCTCGTGGTGGGTTTCGGGTTTAGGGTTCCCCCTCATGTCAAGGGACTAAAGGAGGGACCCTTATAAGGGACCTTAGAGGTTCAACAGGGGTATAGGGGCTACTCAGCTATATGGGGACTATATAAGGTATATATATATATATATATATAGGTATAGGGGTTATATAGGGGAATAGGATTAAGGGTCCCCCTCTTCTAGGGGTCCCTCCTTTTACCCCTTAACCATGGCTTCTTAGCATGGTGGGCATTTCTATCCACCACGGGTTTCCCCCCCCTCCAACATAGCCGAAAAAGGTTATAGTCCTTATTGAAGCAACCCACTCCAAACCCTAAATAAAGCCAAAACTTTCCCAAACCTCCAGAAAAGCTACGCCTACTTTCGGAAACCCCTTTGTGGGTTTGGAGTCAGGGTCATACAGGCCCTTCAAGTTAGGATGAAGGGTAAGTGAGGTTTAGCCAGCATTTAGGGTATAGGGTTTACAACAAGAAAATGACCACAATTCGATCAACCCGCACGCCCAACCGTCCTGAGTTCTTCTAAGTTCTGCCCCCCCCCCCCCCCCCCCCCGTTTGAAGGTACCCTTTGCAGTCTTCTTGTGTTGAAGAGTCCCCCAAACAAGTTTCAATCCTAAACCCAAAGAACGAGGTGCCCATCCCAAACATGAAAACAAAAACAATAAGGGTACTAAGTTATTAACTAGAATCAAAACTAGAACTGAAGCTTCATAAAGTCGTTGACAAGACTGTATAGGGCTCAGTTCTCTGCTTTCTTACAGCCATTGTTGTTTGTTTTTTCTAAAAAATATTTCTTGTTCATTTATCTATTTTTTGGGGGGGTGGTGGTGGGTTGGCAGCCTTAGGCTCAGGAACCCTTGGGTTTTAGGGTTTAGGGTATAGGGTTTAGGGTTTAGGGATTGGGGTTGGTTCGCCCCTATGAGAGTTTCGGTAAGGTTTACGGTTGGGTTCATCAAAGGTTCTGAGTATTCTTCCCCTTCTCTCCCCACGCCCTCCCCCAATCCGTACTATTGGTAAAATCCGGTCCCCACAGTCCGCACGCTTTCTCTCTCTCTCTCTCTCTCTTTCTCTCTCTCTCTCTCTCTCTCTCTCCCTCCCGCCGGGTTTGTTTAGAAAAGACAACTACGACCAAAGAAAAAAGGAGTCCACTGGAAGATCTGTATAGGCTTAGAGCTCAGGGGCGTAAACATATCAAAAGAAACTCCCAAACCCTAAACCTCAAACCCTAAACCCTGTAAAGCCTTAAGGTTGCCCTTAACGTGTTCAAACAGCTTCAAGTTGGACAGGGTAGAAAAAAAGGATCTTGTGTGTGTGTGTGTGTGTGTGTTTGGAGATCTGCTGGTGTTGTGCGGATCGCTCCGAAAAGCCTGAAGACGAGAGTTCTGTGTGCGGTCAAGCGGGTTAGGGTATACCAAAAGGCTCCTATGTAGTGCCTTTTTGTGTCGTATACTAGAACCCCCTATAACTAACCCAAAAGGGAACTATAGTAGAGCCTTCAGGTAGCAGTACATCATGTAGATGCTACTTCGGATTCAGGGTTTCGGGCGCCAAAGACCCAGTCCAAGAGTGGGCTTTCCGAAATGATAAAAGCAGGGTTCTACCTGAAGGCTCCACATAATGTAGTTCATTTTTGGCTTAGTTCTAGGGGGGTTCTACCTCAAAAAGGTACTACATAGGAGCCTTTAGGCAAGCAGCCTGAGTTAGATACTGGGGACTTCGGCCACTAAGTTCTACGCCAAGACACCTCGCATGGAGACACGGAGGCATGGCGGCGTGGTGGTCCTGCCACGGGTTTAGGGTTTGGGGTTTAGGGTTTCTCCCTTAAGAACGCAAGACCTACTTATGTTGTAGGTTCTTCTTGCAAAACCACTTGAAGGATTCTTAAGTAAGCTACAAAGATGTAGGTTTGGGGTTCTTAATGTATGGCTAGGGCTTTCAAGGTACAGAGATCTGTTTGCGAAAAAAATGGAAGGCCGTCATGAATTCAATGATTGTACGTGATGCTTGTAGATACAATGAACGGTAGCAATGAACATAGTACCGGCTCATGGACACACTATTGTAGAGTAGAGATTGGATATTATGAACCAAATGGAAATTTTAAAATGTAGTTTTGCGAACACTAATCACATTGAGGTCTCTCATGACAACGTTGTTAACCATCAATGCGCTTCGCAAACAGCTGTAACCCAAGCAACTGCACTACATACATACACAACACACAGCACAAGAATGCCCAACACACAAAACATCAGCATATTCCTTGGGAACCAAATGAACCCTAAAATTGGGACCATATACCCTATACTACTCCAATCCTTATTGGGGTATATGAACCACAAACCCTAAACCCTAAACCCTAAACCCTAAACCCTAAACCCTAAACCCTAAACCCTAAACCCTAAACCCTAAACCCTAAACCCTTTTAGGGTTCATGTGGTCCTCAAGGTCCAACCCAACAACTACAAGGCGCAAAAGTCCTTGGCTCCTGAAGATCCAAACCCCAAAGCCCTTGAAACCCTGAAGCTCTAAAGCCCTACGAAAGCCCCAAACCCTAAACCCTAACCCCCAGGGTTTAGGGTTTAGGGTTTAGGGTTTAGGGTTTAGGGTTTAGGGTTTAGGGTTTAGGGTTTAGGGTTTACGGCAAACCGCAACAACCCAAACCACCCATACGGGAGCAACGTGGAGCAACCCAGTCGTGGTTTTCCGGAGGCTCAGGGTTTGGCTTAAGCCAGCGCCATCCATTGGCTTTGAGGGGGGCGGGTGGGGTTTAGGGTTTAGGGTTTAGGGTTTAGGGTTTAGGGTCTAGGGTTTAGGGTTTAGGCCTAAGCCCCTAAATCCCGGGAAGTAGAGCCCATCAAAGTGCTTCACTCTACAGGGCCTCCTGCTAGGCGGTTCTATTGGGTTTTGAGGTTCATGGTTCTGGGGTTTAGGGTTTAGGGTTTAGGGTTTAGGGTTTAGGGTTTAGGGTTTGGGGTTCCAGTTCGTTTCAGAATTTGCCGCATGTAGCCATTGCTTCCTCACGCAACCTGTTTCCACACCTGCTAGGCTTTTCCGACAACTCTTCTTCCGTCCTGCCAACATAGAAGGCTGCTTTAAGCACACACACACACACAGACACACCATGCCGTCGCGTCCGCAAAGACATGTCGTGCAAAACCTCTTGCGGGCGGGTGTTCTATTTAGCACTTCACGGGTTCGAGCTTCTGGGCCGTATACGGTTTGGGGTTTAGGGTTCAGGATTTAGAGTTTAGGGTTTGGGGTTTGGGGTTCAATCCTAACCTGTGATTTGCGCATTGGCCGTTTGGACTGGCTCGTGCAGCTTCTGACAACTCAACAACTCTCCAGTCCCAAAACCCCAAACCGCACAACCATGTTTCAGTTGATGTCATGAACGGAATGCGACACGCCAAGAGCTTGGGCTTCGGTCAGCTAGGTGGTATTTCTGTCGCCCGGCAGTGCTCTTTCCCAATGCACATAACGAGTTGGTGTCTTGGTATCTCCCGACAGTTGCATTCCCTTCAAAAAAAGTTCGAACAAAGCCCTTTGCATCTATCACTCCATCATGGGAGGAACTTTGTGTTTCCCAAGCAGATCAGATTTGAATTCGACCGAATTCGGTAGTTCGGCTCTACGCCTCTTGACAAGATTCCAAGGCTCGCGAGGCCAATGGATAGAGTGGGTAAAAACAATTAATCCCCTGAGAAGGAAGAACATGTAACTTTGGGGGGTGACTCTTAAGAAAATGGTAGACAACATCTCACAACCTAATAAAGGGGCCCGAAAACCATTAGAATAGGTAGCATTTTTGTACAAAGAGACCCTCAGGGAATACTATGAGTAATTATTCCGACCCCTCTACTACACTCTGCAGCACGATTGGCCCCCTAAACCCTAAACCCTAAACCCTAAACCCTAAACCCTAAACCCTAAACCCTAAACCCTAAACCCTAAACCCTAAACCCTAAACCCTAAACCCTAAACCCTAAACCCTAAACCCTAAACCCCAGACCCTTCCAGGATTCCAGCTCATGGCAGACGCCGCTCGGTCCATCCCCATGGGGTTTGGGGTTTAGGGTTTAGGGCTTCAGGGTTTGTGGTGCAGGGCCATAGGTTTAGGGCCTGGTAGCCCAGTAGCAATGTTGTAATAACTTGCTGGGTCTCAGCGGCTTGCAAGAAACTAAGTTTTTAGTTTTTTTGCACTACATATATGAGTAAGTTATTAAATATATATCAATGCAAGAATGGATTGCCTGGAGTGGCCTGGCACGCCTTTTTGTTCCTCAGTCACGCATTCCGATCTTGAACTCCACCCGCTCGAAATGGTCCTGGCCAATCCAAGAAGCTGGCACAGTCAGGGTTAGCTGCAGCACGACGCAAAACTCAATCAGGCTCATCCTTCTTTCTGCTTTGCACAGACCCGGACTCGGACTCGGTCACCCCTGGTCGTAAAGAACCCCAAGCTTCATGAGGAGCTTGTCCAGATTCCAGGACTTGCCGCTCTCAGCAGAATCGCTGTCCGAGCTCAGGCTCGGGCTCGGACACAAATTAAAAGTCAATTTCGCATGCCGAGGTTTCTCAGGCATCCCTCCCTTGTAAACTCGAAGCTTACAGCCATTCAAGGCCCCATGCGCGAACAACACATCCGAGTGTGCCGGATATTTGTTGGCAAAACCCTCGGTCAGATACAAGTGAAAGTGCAGGTCCAAGGCTCGTTGGAAGGCGTAACAATTGCCCTTCTGCATTGCGGTCTGAATGAAATCTCGGTCGCAAACTCGGACTCCTCTCAGTCTGGCTTCCAGTGCCTCCGGCAAGTAAAGCCCTTCGGATATGTTGGCGACCATTAAAACGTCGGCCGACGCAAAGTCCATGGTCAAGCGGAAGCGGGCACTCACATTCTCGCGCCAGTGGGCACCGTGCGCCATCTTGACGCAGACAGTGTTGCCAAGCTTGGGGGCTTTGGCCCGGGCAGCACTCGGAGCATTGGCGGCCATGGGGCCAACCACGGACCCTGTTGCATGGACATATGCAGGTACACAGCCTGCCTTCGTTTCAAAATCAACCTTTTTTCGCTTCTTGACGAGCTCGATCTGCGAAGCCACTGCGGCATTGATGACCTCATCTTCCATCGTATCATCCTTGTCCGCCACGGACTCTGGCGTCACCACCTCCTGGTTCTGCTCGGGCGCCTTTCTTTTGCTGGACGAGGACGCAGAGCTGGAGGCAGGTTGTTCCACGCCTCCGGCTAGAGTCAGGATTATTCATGGCCATAGGTCAGAAACAAAAGCAACATCATAGCTCGGAAAACTATAAATAAACCTTGCGGCTGAAATGCCCACTCTGAATTCGGCGGCTTCCGCAACCATCTCGGACATCGTGTCTTGGGACCCTTTTGCGCCCGTTCGCACAGCACTGTCGAGTGACTCCTTGTGTTGCCTCATCTGGGCTGCTATGGATTTGCTCGAGCTCGCCCGCAATGGTGCCAACCTCGGTTTGTCATTGCGCTCTTGCACGGACAGGAGGTCTCGGGCAGGTAACTGCTTCTCGCCGTAAAACTCAGCGTAAGCCTTTTGGGCTCGCAGGCCAAAGTAGCTTGCCTGCCAACGCACCTGCCGATCTCGACTCTCGGTCGCGGACGTAGTCAGGGACTCGGGCTGGAAGACACTGGCTCGGCCACTCATGTTCTGAACGTTGAGTTTGAAACTATTCTCGAGCCGGAAAATGTTGAGGTGATGAGCCCTGCTTTTCTGCTCGGTCAAGCTGATCTCGTGCAACCACCGCTCCACATTGCAGGTGGACGTCATGAACACGAGCGAATGCTTGATGAGCTTCACGGCCTCGTACCTGTTTCGGATCTGGCTCTTTCTCAGCTCGGACAGGGTCTTCACCCAGGCCTGCTTGGATGGCTGCTGGCTGGGATTCTTCGCGTGCCACAAGGCTCGAGCAAAGAGACCATGGCCAGGTCCGTGATCCTCGGGCGCCTGTCCCCAGAACTGCTTCCTGAGTGAACAGGCGGCTGGGACTTTAACACACATAACTCAGTCTCTGCCACTGGCTCTGAACTACAAATCCAAATTATTAAAAAAATCAGCTACCAAGGTGCCAGAGCATCTTGCCGTCTAAATTCCACTGCTTTGCGACTCGGCCGATCATCGTTTCTCGCTGCCTCATACTCAGGTCCGCATGCACGTCCAGTGCAGAAAGAGAATTCACATACTCCCACAAGGGAAAGTTCGCTCGGAAGTAGGCGTCCACAAGCTTGTAGACTCTGCGCAGATCTTTGCGGATCTCTGCCTCGGATGTTGTTTGCCAGACACTGAGCACGTGCTCGGGCCTTGCACTCCTGGAGCCACGGGGGCGTCGGCCAAGCACTCGGACGGCACCCAGTTTCTTCAAGGTGTTCATGGCCTCCACTGTCACGGACTTGTCTGCAGTCAGAAGGTTCCCCTCCTTGAACAGGTGCCTCATCTGGTGCATGATCTCGGACGCCTTGCGATGGGACGTGCACGAGCACAAACTTTACTGCTACTCGGACTCGTGCAACCATTTTCGGACGCTCGGCCTGAGTTCCGCACAGGCATGCGTCGTCCTCGGACACGTCACATAGACGAAGAAACCGGTGACAAACCAACATCGCGTCGCACACGACGGCTGAACGCACCACTGCCTTGGTGGCACCATCACCTGTCATCCGGCCTAACACGTTCTCTGCCCATGTCACATCCTCGGGATCACCCTCTTCACAGCATCGGGCCAAAAACTCGTACAGCGAGGGCAATGCCTTCAGAATCTTGAACAAGGGCAAAGACGCGGACTCGAACCGTTGCATGGCAAACGAGAAACTCCTCAACGTGCGACAAAACTCGGTCTCGGACTCGGGCGGCTGGCTCGCCTCGAACCACAAACCCAGTTTCCGGGATTTCTCCAGGACTCGGGCGACGGAGTGCTCCCCTGTCACCAATATGTCCAACAAGCCGCACATCTCGGTCAAGCTCGTCCACGTGCTGCGCTGACACGCTCGCATCCTGTGAGCTCGGTCTCGGACGATGAACTTCAACTTGGGTAACTCCGTGGCTGCCAGTGTCTGCAATGCCTGCTGCTCGGACAACCCACCGTCCGCCACGGCCACAGTAAGAATGTCCTGGCTCTCTCGGGCTTTCTCTCGGGCTTTCTCTCGGGCTTTCTCTCGGGCTTTCGCATCTCGGGCATCTAACCCTAAAGCCACTAAACCCTCATTCCTGAATCACTCTGCATCGTTGCACCTCGGGCCGGTCCTTGAGTCTCTGGAAGAGTCTCTCGTCCAAAGCGTCCTCGGGCCCAACGACTCCTCCTTGATCCCTTCGGCCAAGCCGTCTCGTGCAAAAAGACTTCAACGTGGCCATGACGGCTCGTGCAACATTTTCCTCAGCTGTCTTTCGTGCAGACGCCCTGACAAAGGACCAGTGTTGCACAAACGTTCTCCGTGCCGACACGTCTCTGGACCTGGCCCATAGTCTCGGGCAATGCCAATCAAGCAGTCATAGGTGCCGCTGGCCGGCAGCCACTTATTGTGCTTCAGACCTTCACAAATGTTTTTTTTTGCTCGCTCTCTGTCTCTCTCTCTCTCTCTCTCTCGGTCTCTATCTCTCTCTCTCTCTCTCTCCCTCTCTCAGAGAGCCTCTCTCCCTCTCTCCCTCTCTCCCTCTCTCTCCCTCTCTCTCTCTCTCTCTCTCTCTCTCTCTCTCTGCCTTGCCATCCCGAGGGCTCTACATGTTGCCCGTGCCCGCCCCGCCTGAGTAATAGAACCGTCCGGCTACCAACACGCAGGAATCTCGTTCATCGAGAGCAATGCCACAATGTTCTGCCTCTGCAGAAGAAGCAGACTCGGCACGCACCGCACTTTTCGCTCCGTCCCCAACAACACATTTGATTCCCCGTCCTTCTCCAAGACACACATATCCTGGCCCTCCAGCACTCGGGCCATTGCTGTCACCATCTGCTTGCAAACTCGCTCTGACAAATCCTTCTCACCGCTGTTTTCAGCGTATGCTCGAAAGTCCTTGGCAAGCACATCAAGTCTGATCTGCAATGCCCACCGACTGCTGTTCTCTGCAGCTGAGATTCTCTAAACGTGTCTCGTCGGGCAACGACCACTCCAGCGAGACGAAATCGGTCTATCCGAGGAACAGAATCATTGATCCCCGTCGCCACAGCCAGTATACCAGAGCCACCCTCGGCCTCCCCTTGCCGCGCCGCCTGTTTCGCAGGCAAACTGGCGAGGGCTCGGACATGGCCAGCTGATTTCTCGTGTGCTCTGAAAGCGTGGGGTCCCATCATGTGCACGGACGACGCGGATAACCGAGCGAAGGAACAAGACCTTGTTTGCAAAGCTCCATTCAAATTTCAGACGCAACAACAGATATCTCACTCTGAAACTCGTCTCATCAGTCACAGCCAAGGGACCCTGGCACCTTGAAGCTGTTGCACAGCCAGCATCCAATGGCCCACTCGCCCCAGGTCTCGGGCCGCATCGTTAGCCAGCTGGCTTTCTTGCCTTAGCACATGCGACAACGTAGTTGCTTTCCAGGCTGCACTTACAAACTTTTACCCATCACGACTAACTCCGGCAAAGTTCTGTGCTGCTGCTGCTGCTGCTGCTGCTGCTGCTGCTGCCGGGCATCCGTTCAGCGGGTGGTCGAACGTGTACTGTCGACGCCAGGCGTGCTGCTCGGACTCGCTGTGCAATCTCTTTGACCCTTTCCGGAGTTTGCCCAGAAAACCAGCTTCAAAGAAACATCGGGCACCTCGGACTCGGCCCTCCACAACAATTGCTTAGTAATGCGTGGGCTCGGGCCGAGGTCTGGCAATTCGCACTATTCTCAACTTCAAGGCAGGGGGCATTCTCCACGTGGGCGGTCGCACTTCTGGAAGTGCTGCTCGTCGGACTCTGCTTCTGCATCCCCGTCTCGAGGGACAGCACACTGATGAACCGGCAGCAAACAGTGGTCACGGGCATGGGAGCCTCGGCAGGGATGCTGTGTGACTCCGCCTCGCTGACACGCGAACGAGACCCGGCCTTGGATCCGCAAATCAGCTGGGGCTGCCATGTGCTGGCACGTTTGGTTCGATGATGTCGCAATGTTTCGAACTCTGCCATGCTCTTCTGAACTCTAGTTGCCGAAAATTTATTTGCGCTGGCAAAATCATGGTCTGCATGTCTCGGACTCGTGTCGCTCAAACAGCGGCTCAACGACAACGGCGTCTGCGCACGCCACACCCGCACGAACAAGTCAGTGCTGCGCAGCGCAAACAATCAGACACATGTAATCTCTGGTCCAGTCCTCCGAAGGCTTCTCGAGCAAACTCACTGGCAGCCTGGCACATGGCAGCAGTTCTCATGAGAGCTTGGGCAAACTCGGTGTCAGGCCTTCTGTGAGATGACTATAGTCGAAAGAATGTTCCCGACCTCAGATGGACTCGGCTTCTGAATGTCTGTCTACTGTCTGACAGCATGCACTGGCTACCTGTGCCACCCTACCTTACCCCTCTGCTTGCTTCTTTTGCGCCTCCCGCAATCGAGCACGCCAGAGATCTCGGACAGTCACACTCAAGCCGGCAACACCACGCAGAGGCTCCCATGAAGTTGAACTTTCCAGAACCGCTGCGAAGAATTATTTAAGTATTACCCAATTGCATGGAAGCCGCTAACCCTACTGTGGCAAACACTTGGTTTCGGCGGGCATTAAACAATTTCGGCACTCACTCACCCAACTTCTTCGTCGATGCGTTCGAGCTCTCCTCCGAGCTGCTGCTCTCCTCCGGCTCCAACGGGTTGTCATCCTCGTCAATGCGGGACTTTCTTGGCTTCTCCGGCTCTCGAACCTTGATCTTCTTCTCAGGCGTCTGCACCGCAGTTTCGGCCTCGGGCAAGGCCTCTGTCTTGCGCGGAACGACTTGCGACACGGCCCTGGATTCGGGCTTCCCCGGAGGCCAGTTGCTGCCTCTGGCTCCGTCTCGGGCACGCTCTGTTCCATGGACAAGGCTCTGTGGAATCTCTTGTCATTCTTGTTCATCACTCGGGCCTTCAAGCTCGCCTTGAGGAGGTCACCCAACAGCTCCTCGTGCTGCTTACTGGAGACCAGCATCAGCACAGGTGTTCTCGCGGCTATGCACTCGAGCGCGAACACCCCGGATCCGGGAGTCAGCAGCACCGCTCGTTCTGGGTCGTGCACTGCGTGTAGAAACATTCGATACACGGCCTCGGACTTTTCAAAGTAGCACAAGGGCATCTCCTCCGACTCTTTCGTGTCCGCAGCGAACACCTGCCAGGGTCTTAGGAAGGATTGCTCACACGGGCTGCGGGCCTCGGGCGTGGAATCTGTCACCATGCCCTTGGTCAGGGACGATGGCATGACCTCAGTCGGATTCGATTCTAAATAACCCGCACTCGGACTCGATACATAAGAACATGCCGGCCGCACGATCTCCTTCTGCTTCTTGGTGACCAACTTCAAGCCATTCAACGGGTCGGGCAGCGGCATGGCAGTGATCACCTTGCAAAGTGTGAGCTTACTGTCTTACTCTCTTACGCAATGACAGGGCCTTGCTGATTCCATATCTTGCCGCGGCACGGGCGAGGCCGTGGAGCTGCAGCCAGGCGCTACCCATTGGTCAATTTCTCGGGCTTCGATGAGGCCTGCTTCGCTCCCTCTTCCGAAAAACAGTGTCTCGCGGCCAGCCACGGTCGAAAGGTCTCCAGCAGGCTGGACTTTGCGGCGCTTCGCGGCTCCCAGGCACCTGGGCCACAATAATCATTATGTTCAATGACTCTCTCTCTCTGCCTCTCTCTGCCTCCTGCTCGCTTTCTCTCGCTGTCTCCGTCGCCGTCGCCGTTTCTCTCTCTCTCTCTCTCTCTCTCTCTCTCTCTCTCTCTCTCTCTCTCTCTCTCTCTCTCTCTGTGTCTGTCTGTCTGAGTATCCGACTCCTTCCGACAGGAGTCGCGGCGACGCTGGAGGCTTGCTTGGTCTGGAACCAAGAGCACGGAATGCGTCACCACATCCAGCCTGCCCAAACTCTTGCGAATCTCGGACATCCCCTTCTGGACACCACTGTCCAACGTCATGAAGACGTCCTCGCAGGGTTATCATTACTACTCAGCTCAGCAGGACCAATGTTCATTGCCGCCGTCCCGCCTCGTCCTTGCCGCACTCCTCGAAGGCTCTGGCTTGTGGAACGCCACTTTGTCAAAGACGGGAGTCCGTAGATACATGTTCTGGTTGAGTCGGGCGTATGGCTGGTTCTCGGTCGCAACCCCAGAGTCCATGTACCAGAGCGTTGTGCCCTTGCCCTTCGAGAGAAGGCTGTGGTTTTTCACAGCCTCGAGCCACGCACAGCTCGCGTCTCGGACGTTGCCGTGCACGAAGTGCACATAGAACGAGAACTCCTCCTGCTCTGGACACAACGCAATAAAAGCTCAAACTGCTGCTGCTTCTAAGACTAGTCAACTACTTTG
>CAJNDS010002390.1:1063793-1104212 GCA_905221605.1 Symbiodinium natans | reverse complement strand
AATGATCCGAAACGAAATTTATCGGATTCTTGAAGAAAGAGAAATTATATTATAAATTAGATGCCGACCTTCTTCCCCCTAAATTATCGATCCCCGAAATTCGGGTAGGAAATAAATATAAACATTTTTGCGATAATTCGGAAATATCATATTCAAATTAGAATATTCGGCAGATTTAGAATCAGAAAGAAATTATTTCTTAATTTTCATTTTATCGGGCGACCGATGAAAATCTTCGATATAAAATCGCTATGAATCAATTCTTAAAATAATATATCTCTTTCATATTTCAGAAATATAGATGTTATTGTTTGCAATGGGTCAGAGATAGAAATGAAGATCCGTAGGTTCCATACGATCATTTAAATCGATTCATTATTCATGAATATACCGTTTGATAAGTCTATTGTCTTCTCATATTTCTCTTCTTCCTCTATATTGTTTGCCGTCCCCCATGATAAAAATTAAGAATGGGTTCATCTATCCAATTATTACGAATATTAGTCGTGTTTCTCATAAGCCCTGTGCCTTTATTTGCGTTCTTGATGGTATATGTCGATACGTAAGAATCATATTAGTACGATATAAGAATTATCATGTATATGTTCATCTTTGAAGTATGAATAAATGGCGATCCCACATAAGCCGCACTGCCCACCAACCCAATAAGACTGAGAACAGAAACAAAAAATGGTCATCATACACAGTGAAAGGAGGTACGTAGCAAGGATAAAGCCTTTTGCCATTGCTGCGGGACTGCGCCCAGTCGTCTCGTGCAGTGGATTTGGGATCATCCAGTACTGGAGGATTCGGGATGTGTTCCGACGACAAACCCTAAAGACTAAACTCCTAGCCCTACATGGACCATGGCTACCAATATTACCAAATGAACCCTAAACCCAAAACACGAAACCCTAAACCCTGAACGCTACTGCGCGCATTTAAGATGTCCAGGTGGCAAAAACCGTCCCAAGCTACAGAGATGCTGTCAACGCTGAAACACTCAATCTTAGAGGCTTCGCCTTAGAACCCACCTTCGCATATTGTTGATGTTCAACCGGAAGGCGCAGCAATTGCGAAGCTAGAGAACTTGAAGCCTGCGTAGCTAGGTTTGCCTTAGTGAGTAGATCTGATCAACGAGACATTTACGCAAATCCTGGCTGGGCATTCCGGGATTGGGAGGTTCTTGTGGGGGGAAGGGGGGGGGGGGGGGAAGGTTCGAATCGGGTTCTGGAGAGCTTCTATTCGGGCTTGGGGGCCTTCTTGGAACCCTTTTCTTTTTTTTTGTTTTAAGCGGGGAGGAGGGGAGGGGATCTCGAATTTGAGAATTGTTGAAGCCAGAAACAATTAACCCCCACCTCCACCCTAAACCGCAAGAAGGCTTGTCCCAAGAAGGTCTGCAGTTGGACCCTAAACCCTAAACCCCAAACCCCGAACCCTAAACCCTAAACCCGAAAGGCTTAGAGCTTCCCAGAAGATCCGAAGAGCCAACGGTTCAGGAAGATAAGTAGGCCGCTTTGGGCTTTAGGCTTTAGGCTTTAGGCTTTAGGCTTTAGGCTTTAGGCTTTAGGCTGTAGGCTTTCGGCTTTACGCTTTAGGGGTTAGGGTTAATAAGACCAAAGCACTAACCCCTAACAAAACCCTGATAGCCTAACCCTATTGAACCCTAAGCCCTTGACCCTGAACCCTAAACCCAAGTACATCCAGCAACCCCACATCTTCTACATCTGATAAGGTTTGGCCGTTATTGGTGTTTTGACACTGAAAGTTCCGGGCTCAGCGGTTTAGTTTAGGAGTTTTGGGGCTTAGGATGTAATTAGGTTCAGGGGTTACCGGGTTCAGAGACTGTTGGCCCTTGAAGTCATGACCTTTTCTGTTTATTGTCTCGGCTTTTCTTTTTCGATTTTTGCCAGGAAGGGAGGGGGGGGGGGTCCGTCTTGTCGGAAACTCGCACATTGAAAGTGAATTCTAGGCCCTTTCTTAAAGAAAGGATCTTTGCAGACACTGTGCACTTGCATACTGGTGGCCTCAAAGGCCAAACTTCACGCAACCGCCGGACCTCTGAAACCATGTTTGGCGGCTGACCTTCTGGCCTCCTAAACCCGAATTCGCAGGGGCAGCGCCTAAATAGGCCCTGAAGCCTAGACCCTCTTGCCGCAAAGGTCCAGCACCAGCCAAGCTGGTCCTCGGTCCTTCTGAAGCCCAGGCCCGTGGGAGGATTTTGGTTGAGGCTTTATTAGAGTAGTTGCATGTATGGGCCCAGTAAAAAAAAAAAAAACGCTTCCGCTTAATACTTACTGGCCCAAAACCCAAGGAAATAAAAGTTGAAACTTTCAGAATAAACTACCTTATAAGAAGCCCAAAAGTTGAAAAGTTGGGTTTTGAGCCAGTAAGAATATACCCTGTACGACCCAAGGGCCCATACTTCAGAACCCTTCAGAGGGACCACATCGAGGGCCCATTGAACTACCCTTAGATAGATGCCCCCTAGCCTGCCGCAGTGCAGGATACGAATTTGAGATAACCCTAAACCCTAAACCCTAAACCCTAAACCCTAAACCCTAAACCCTAAACCCTAAACCCTAAACCCTAAACCCTAAACCCTAAACCCTAAACCCTAAACCCTAAACCCTGCTAGAGTTCCTACTTTCTGGAATCCTCCCAAGGGTTCCCGGAAGAAAGGCCCGGGGCTGCAGACCAAAATGGGGGGCCGGGGACTTACCGGCAACTGTTTGCATGAGCAACTGTTCCTAGGTGCAGGGTTTAGGGTTTAGGGTTTAGGGTTTAGGGTTTAGGGTTTAGGGTTTAGGGTTTAGGGTTTAGGGTTTAGGGTTTAGGGTTTAGGGTTTAGGGTTTAGGGTTTAGGGTTTAGGCTTTCGGGAGTGCGTGTGGTGCTTGTGGTGCTTTGCGGGTCTTTGCTTTTGCTGTGGGCGGTGCTGATGACATCTGATGACGTCAAGCTCTTCCGGCACATTCAGAATTGCTTAAGGAAGCCTTTTGGGTGTAGGGTCTTAGAGTCCACCGGGTCTGGGGTGCAGGGTTTAGACGTTTAACTCTATGTCAAGACCCCAAAGCCCTACACTTTAGAGCGCAGGGTTGACTTGCTGGTTCTTCGTAGGGAATGAGGTACCCACATATCCCTCCTATACATACTCCTTAAGGAATTACGAAGGGTACCAAATGCCCCCCCCATTCCCCACTAAGTATTGCGAGCTTGGGGATCACGAGAAGTTCAGGGATCGTTTCGGGTTTTTTTTTGGGGGGGGGGGGGGGTTGGGAGCTTTCTAGGTTTTTTTTTTTTTTTTGGGGGGGGGGGGGGGGGGTTGGGAGCTTTCTAGGGTTGGCCCAAGAAGCCTGGCGGTTTTGGGGTTTAGGGGTTTAGGGGTTTAGGGTTTAGGGTTTAGGGTTTAGAGTTTAGGGGACACGACCGGGAGGTTCTGGGAATCTGTGGCTTCACCTTATTGCTAAAGCAAATCCGATAACCCCATTCCGAAAGGGTACGCAACAGCCATTGACATGGGTAGTCCGGGGATTGCGCTAGGAAAGCTGTCGCGGCTTTTGGAGGATTTGGTGGTTAGGGTGATTGTGGGTTAAGGGTTTAGGGTTTAGGGTTTAGGGTTTAAGGTTTAGGGTGACTGGGGCACATGGCACTGTTGCGCAGGCTTATTGCTCAAAGTCGATGCTGTCGCCGATCTCGTTGAGCGTTTTCTTCAGGGCAGCGCCGTTGAGTTTAGGGTTTAGGTTTTAGGGTTTAGGGCTTGGGGGCACACACGCACATGCTCACCCGGACCAGCGAATAAACCCACTCGCGAAGGTCCAAACCCTCCCGGCTCAGCGTGCCCTGATACCCTTAAAGCCCCCAACAACCTTGAAGTCCGAAGCTTCAGGGTGCTTCAGGTCTAGGGACTTGGGAGTTTGGGGTTTAGGTGTTTAGGGGTTTAGCCTAGGGGACTTGGGACTTGGGCTGCTGCTGTGGGGCCCTAAACCCTAAACACTAAACCCTAAACCCTAAACCCAAAACCCTAACCCTACACACTAAACCCTGGGACCTGCAGCAGGTTCACCCTCTTGAGGATCTCCTGGTTCTCTTGTCGGATCATAGCCAGGTCGATGTTCCTGCAAGCCCTAAACCCTAAACCCTAAACCCTGAACTCTAAACTCTAAACCCTCAAGGCCAGGATGAAATAGAAATTGTATGCGCTTCATTACGAGCAGCTCGTACAATACTCCTTCATCCGTCACAATGTACCAAAAAAGACCCCAAAAAAACGTGACTAACCCTAAACCCAAAACCCAAAACCAACAAGGGCTGCCAGCGCAGCCCCAGGAAGCCCCACAAGGAGGCCCCCCCCCCCCCCCCCCCCCCCCCCCCCCCCCCCCCCAAAAGATTCCGGGAGGCACAACCCTAAACCCTAAACCCTAAACCCTAAACCCTAAACCCTAAACCCTAAACCCTAAACCCTAAACCCTCAGGAGGCCCCAAAAGGTTCCAGGAAGCCCTCGAAGGCTGCAGGAGGCCCCCATGCAATTCCAAACCTCCCAAAACCACCCAAAACGAAGTTGGCAAGATTTCAGCAAAAGCAAAAAACAAAACGCCCCCTAAACCCCCCCAAAACCCGACAAAACTCCGGACAACCCGAGACAATTTCCATAAACCCTAAGCCCTAAACCCTTTGGGAAACTCTTCGGGTCGGATTGCGAGTTCGGGAAGTATCGGGCTTCGGGTTCAGGAGGTTGAGGAAGTTGAGGGTGAGTCCGGCTCTTGAGGGTGTAATTCTTGTTGTCTGCTCTTGGGCCCCAGGGTCAGAAACCCTAAACCCTAAACCCTAAACCCTAAACCCCAAACCCCAAACCCTAAACCCTAAACCCTAGGGGGGTGGGGGGGGGCTCATGGTGTTCAGGGTCTGAGTAGGCTCTCGGGCGCTCTCGAAAACCGACCTCTGCAGGCCGAGATGCGATGTTACTAGCATTCTACTATTTTGCGCTTTGGTTTTTTTTAGTTGTTTAGGGTTTAGGGTTCGCTCTTCAGGCTCAGTCGGGGAATGCTAAGGATTCCGAAGTGTTGTTCAATGTTCGTAGGGTTTCTCGGCACCGACAGTTTACATCTCGAAGACTCTCACCGGCGCAGGCTAAGCCACGATGTTGCTATGTTACTCGTTTGCTAGTTTCATATTGTACTCCTAAAAATGTTTGCTGTTTTGATAGTCAGGCCTAATCGGCAATCCTGATAACTTCTAATATCTTTCTCGATAGTAGCGGAATTTCCTCGATCCTGGCAACTTGTCTGGACCTGGGCAGGTTAAGTCACGGCTTTAGCTGTTTTATATCTGTTTACAATCCTCAGGGTTTCAACCTCGACACGTTCCATCGCGAAAGCCGACCTCTGCAGATCAAAATACTATGTTGCAATTTTACCATTTTACGATTTACTAGGTCTTTATGGTACTATTTTTAAAATTTTGCTACTTTGGAATCTCAGTGCTTTACTACATGTGCTTTACTTTTGGCTCTTGTCCCCTGTTATAATAGAATTTAAGATGTCGGCATTCTTCTAGTTTAGCAATTGCATCTCTCAAAACGAACCTCGCACGTCGAACCCAATAGAAGACACAGACCTGCATTTCGAAAACCTGTTTCGTCCACAATGCCCGCACCTCAGATGTCAGCTACAACATTTGCATCTCCAAACCGAACCTCTCGCGGTGAACCCTATGCCGGTGCGACCAGAGACCCCAAACTCTAAACCCTAACCCAGAGGGTCCCTTTGTATTACTGCTATGGAACTAGGTACCAAAAAAACCATGCTAAGTAGGCTTTTGGGGTACTGTGCCTAAATCCATTACTAGGACTACAAATGGACCCTCTGGATACTAGGCTGCCCAGTAACCAAGGCTTTTAAAAAGGGTGCCCTTTTTTGCTTAAAGGGGTTTATAAGGGAACCTAAACCCCCCAAAAAAGGGAATAAGGGTACTACCGGGCATCCTAGGATAAACTTTTGTATCTCCCAAACTGAACTCTGGTCGAGCTTTAGTTCGTCCGACCCACCAACTTTGCATCCCTAAACCCTAAACCCCAAACCCCAAACCCCAAACCCTAAACCCTAAACCCTAAACCCTAAACCCTAAACCCTAAACCCTAAACCCTAAACCCTAAACCCTGTACTTTGCATGTTGAATCCCAAATTTGCATGTCGAGCCAGGGTATCCCCCAACCCCCCCGGTTTAGGGTTTGCGGTTCAGGGATTACATCTCTCCGACACCGCCTCAGTACCCTGACAATTCCTCAAGCGTCGACACTCTGGGTGGAGGTTTTGATTCCTTAGTGTCGCAAGGGGCCCTTCTTTCTTTTCCTAAGTGTGGCGGGACCCTGTTGTTTCCCAGGTGTGGCGAGGCCCCTTTTCACTTTTCCTAAGGGCCCTTGTTTTTCCTAGGCGTGGCGAGACGCTTCTTTTCCTAGGTGTGGCGGCTTGCTTTCTCTCCCAGGTGTGGGGTGGGATCCTTTTTTTCCCAGGTGTGGCGGGCCGTTTTTGTCTAGGTGTGGCGGGATCCTAGGTGTGGCGGGGTTCCTTGGTGTGGCGGGGCAACCGCTCATTCTGTGTGTGGCAGGATCCCTTGATCCCCTGGTTCTGCGGCCTTGTTTTTCCTAAGTGTGGTCCTAGGTGTGGCGGGGGCCTTTTTTCCTAGACCCCTGGAGGGGGGTGCCACACCCAGGAAATAATACAGGCCGACCACACGCAGGAAAAAGAAACGCCGGACGCGACACTCTGTCGGTGGCCCTCCAAAGCCTTAAAAGTGACCCCTGGACCCCTAAACCCCCTGCCCCTAAAATCCTCGAACCTCCAGCGCAAGAACCCTAAACCCCCTAAACGCGCACCCCAAAAACCCTAAACCCCTAGAACCTCGAAACCCCTAACCTCAAACCATCTAGAAAACATCTCCAAACCCGAAACCCGAAACCCCTAAACCCGAAACCCTAAACCCTAAACCCCTCACCCCCTCACCCACCCCCCCCCCCACCCCCAAGCCCACTCCTCGCAGCGCCCTTCAAGCGCGCGACACCGGCCACCAGTTCTGTCGAGGGTTTAGGGTTGAGGGTTTTCAGGGTTGAGGGCTGCGTGACCCTACACCCTAAACCTGAACCCTAAACCCTAGTGTTGCACCCTGTTTAGTGTGGGCCCCCCCCCCCCCCCTGGACAGTCGGAGGCGCGGATGGGATCCTGATTACACGGCCCCGGTTCATATGATTTTAATAGGGCGGAGCTTAAATAAGTTCAAAAGGGGCAGTGATGCCCGGCTATCTTTTTTAAAGGCGCGGTGCGTGGAATTTTCTTACGGCGCCCGGACGATTTGTCTTTAAAGAGGGACTCCCAAACAGTCAGGGTGTCCTGAATAATTCGGCCAGTTTGTCTTTAAAGCGGGGGCCGATACTAAACCGGGTGCAACATTAATCCCTATTAAACCCTAAACCCTAAACCCGAAACCCCAAACCCTAAACCCGAGAAGGGTTTGGGACAGACCGGATATGGGGTTTAGGAACAAGGGCTCTGGGGCTGAGATTTAAGGGTTGAGGGTTTGAGGGGTTTGGGGGTCCAGGCTTTTCAGGGTCTTCAGGATTTAGGGGTCTTGGGTTTTCGGGTTTGAGGGCTTCAGGGAATCAGGGTTTTGGGGTCTATTCAGGCTTTGCAAGGTTTTGCATCACGCCATCGCGTGGTCCGGAACAAGACCAACCACTACTTCTGAGGGCGGCCCGGAACAAGACTACCACTTCGTATGAGGGCGTCAAGCTGCCCCATAGAGAAACCGTGGAACCCCACCGTATAAACACTGAACCCACCGGCACCTGTGTGCAGTACTAACACGGCCCTGGCAGTGTTGCGCTGGTTCGCAGCCCTAGGCCTGTGCTCCGCGTTTTCGTGATTTGTCCCAGAAGGCAATGCGGCGCCTGCCGCGACGGCCCTTTTTGTGGAAAACCTCTGGAGAGGGAGACCGCCTTATGCTTTAAGCTCGCTGGGTGGTTTCGGGTTTCGGGCCAGAAATGCTCCAGCTTTCATGGGGCGTCCGGGTCGGAAGTGGCTCATCAGAGACCTGTGAGGTAATCGGAATTAGAAGGTCTCTGCGGCTAGCGCAGTGGCTTCGGAATGGGGTTTACAAGGTTCATAAGGCTCCTGAACCCTAATCCGAAACCCTCATCCCTACCTCTATGTTGGCAGGGCATAGGGGCGATTGACCTTAAACCCTCAGCCCCTGAACACTAAGCTCATGGTGTTCCATAGGGAGCATTGTCAAGCTACCTTAAAGCGTAAGGCCTCAAAAAGCCCTAAGCCCCAAAACCCGAAACACTAACCAAACCCTGAAACCTTCAAGGCGTGTGTTTGGGGTTGTTGGCGGCCTCTGCTTGACAAATCCGGATCCATCATCCGATAATTCGTGGGACATTATACGCCCACTAGCCTAGTCTTTTTTCCCAAACAACTCCCTAAACCCTAATCCCTAAATCCTACAACCCCCAACCTTATGCTGGCGAGGCGGTTAGGCCCCTAAGCCCTAAGGCCTAAACCCTAAACCCTAAAGGTTGCCCTAAACCCTAAACCCCAAACCCTAAACCCTAAACCCTAAACCTTAAACCGCTTTGGCTTTAAGGAACCCTTGTGGGTTCTCTGAACAACCCAAAGCCCTATCAGGTTTACCAACTTCTAGGGTAGGGCTTTAGGTTTTCAGGCTTGATGGGGTTTAAACCCTAAACCCTGAACCCAAACCCCAAACCCTAAACCCGAAACCCCTAAACCATAAACCCTACACCCTAAACCCTAAACCCTAAACCCTAAACCCTAAACCGAGCCCTATAGCATGAGGTTGCCTCGTGCAGAGAGATCTTCCGAGTCCAGCTGCTCTGAGATGAGCCCGAAGACCCCACGAGCATCTGAGACATCGAGTCCTGAGTCCCGTTAGGATTTAGGGTTTAGGGTTTAGGGTTTCGGGTTTGGGGGTTAAGGTTTAGGGTTTAGGGTTTAGGGTTTAGGGTTTAGGGTTTAGGGTTTAGGGTTTAGGGTTTAGGGTTTAGGGTTTAGGGAAAGCCCAAAGCCCTAAACCTAAAACCCTAAAGCTCTAGAAGCCCGAACAGCCTGTGAACCCTGAAGCCTGAAACTCTGAAATCCAAGACCTCCTGGCATCGGGATGTACCTCCTTATCTAGGTTGCCCAGTATCCTAGGATTAAAAACGGGTGCCCTTTTTTGCTTAAAGGGGTTCATAAGGGGGCCTAGGCCCCCTAAAAAGGGAATAAGGGCACTACTGGGCACCCTAGTTATACTACAGCCAAATCTAAATGACTAGCATCCCTCAAACGGTCGCCAAAATTCGCAAGGAACCATGGAACTACCCTTGAACCCTACCTCAATGAGTAGCCTCCATTTGGCACTTACCAATGACAGTCCCTAACCCCCAAACCCTGGACCCAAATTAGCCTTGTAGCCCCTGAACAGGTGGACTCCTCCTCAAGACCCAAGCTCCTTATCCCAAAACCTTGAACTCCCCAGCCTGGTGTTGGGGCGTTGGGGTGTTCGGGTGTTAGGGTGCTAGGGGGTTAGCGTGTTAGGGTGTTTGGGTTGAGGGTTTAGGGTGTTAGGGTGTCGGGGCTTTAGGGTCTGACCATCGGATCCCAACGCTACAGGAGGTCCATTCCTTGTTTTCGTTACTCTCCTCTGCAGCAGCCCGGCTCCTACTGCGGAAACAACCCTAAGCTACTACTTCCTAGGGACCCCCCCCCCCCCCCCCCAAAAAAAATCAAAAAAAAACGCAAGAATCCCTACATTGCCCTTGCAAGGACGAATATCCTTATGTTTTGGCGGGGTGCTCCGGCACATAGTAGCAAGCCCTAAACGAACCCGAAGCTCTAAACCCTAAACCCCTAAAGCCTAAACCCTAAACCCTAAACCCTAAACCCCGAACCCTGAGAGCCCCAAGACTCATGTCGGCCAAGGAACCCATGGCGGAGAGCCACATCTGAGGGATGGGGAAGCTTCGGGATCTTGGGAAGCAATCTTTCGGGTTTAGGGTTTAGGGTTTAGGGTTTAGGGTTTAGGGTTGAGGGTTGAGGGTTGAGGGTTGGGGGTTTAGGGAGTAAAAGCACACAACAAATATGCTGCCTTTGATTAAACACCGAACGGCAAGATTAATGTAGTCGGGGTGGCCGGTGAACCGTGTAACCCTGGAGCCTTCGCCAGGAAGACCAACCTCTTAAGCTTACATCTGCTCTTAACCCTACTGCAACTTGCAACTGACTAAACCTTAAAACCTAAACCCAAATTAAACCCTAAACCCTAAACCCTAAACCCTAAACCCTAAACCCTAAACCCTAAACCCTAAACCCTAAACCCTAAACCCTAAACCCTAAACCCTAAACCCTAAACCCTAAACCCTAAACCCTAAACCAGCTTCTCTTGAGCCAGCGAGCCTTCATGGAGCCATCTTCGCAAACTTCCACGAACTCCTGGCTTCAGCTTGCGGACTTCGGGGCTCTGCAGCCGCGGGTGGGTGGGCTTAGGGTTTACAGGGTGAAATCCCCTAAACCCTAAACCCTAAACCCTAAACCCTAGACCATAAACCCTAAACCCTAAACCCTAAACCCTAAACCCTAAACCCTAAACCCTAAACCCTAAACCCTAAACCCTAAACCCTAAACCCTAAACCCTAACAGTCCGCAAGGTCACAGCTGCGCCGGGCTTGAGGGTTTAATTGGGTCTTCTGTCCGCAAGTTGCGCCGGGCTTGAACCGCAACACCTCAAAGACTCGACGCTTGGGGTTTGGGGGTTGGGGTTTAATGTTGGACTCGCTTTAGTGCGCAGGGGTCCCCCCCACCCCCCCCCAAACAATTTTGGGGTTTTCGGGATCCTGAATACTGTGGGCTGAGGCTGGGACGGGGGCTGGGGGTAGGGCGGCTAGGGGTCGAGGGATGTGGGGAAGCCTTGAAGCTTGAGGGTCTAAGCTTTCCAGGCTTTGTAGCTCCACGTTCGCTGGGGCTCCGCATAACTGCGGACCACCGAAACAACTTGCTAAAGCGAATCAGGGCAGCTCGTGGGCTACTCCCTTGGAAAATTGTTTGGGGGCCTGTTTCGTAATAAAAATTTTAAAGGAATTTAAATAAGGCTGGACACCAAAAAACTCCGGAGTTTCTTATTCAAAACTGTTTTTAGTTTTTGGCTCCCCGGCCCCCCGCCCTTCAACCCCGGCCGGGCAAACATCGCATAATTGAGGACCACCCTAAACAATGGGGGGTCCCCTATAGGATTTCCGGAACATCGCAAAATAGTGCCCCTTCTCACTAAAGCGGGTGCAACATAAGGGTTTAGGGTTTAGGGTTTAGGGTTTAGTATTCCAAAAGGATTTAGGGCTGCGGGTTTGGGCAGGGGGTTGGCTTGGGTTGTTGAAAGGGGTTGATTAGGAGGCTGGGGTTTCTCTAAGTTTTGGGATCTGGGAAATCCTCTTAGAATTCTAAACCCTAAACCCTAAACCCTAAACCCTAAACCCTAAACCCTACACCCTAAACCCTAAACCCTAAACCCTAAACCCTAAACCCTAAACCCTAAACCCTAGTGCCAGCATGTCCTCCATGTCTAGCCGCCCGCTGCCGTCTGAGTCCGCCAGGTCGAATAAGGTCTTAATCTTCCTGGCAGGGATCTGGGAGCCCTAAACCTAAACCCTAAACCCTAAACCCTGAACCCAAAGCTGCGGTCTGCGGTCTTAAAGTTCCGCTTTGGGTTCAGGACACAAAGGTTGAGCTATCGTACCATGGCGGTCTTCAGCAGATGTTTCGTGTTGATTGTTGCCGTTCGGGTCTAGGAGCTTAGGGTTTAGGGGTTTAGGATTTGGGGTTTAGGGAATGGGGTCTAGGCCTAGGAGTTTGGGGTTTAGGGGTGCGACGGGTTTAGGGCTTGAAGCCTCGAGCCTAGCTTTTCAAACGTAGGATCCAATTCGCCGGGGGTCTCATGACAGAGTCAAGCTTCCGCCCGAAGCGAAGGTAAGACCCTTCGCCCAACATTCGCAATGGAAGGGTTTGGGTTCAAAAGAGTGGGGGCTTTAGGGTTTGGGGTTTAGGGTTTAGGGCGTGGGGGTAGGGTTCTTTCCTGCAGCCTGAGTAAAGCATCTGCGACCCTATAGCAAGAAGAACAAGTGTGCCAAACATTTCCCCCCACTGCCTTGTGTGCAGGTTCGACGACCGCTCACGCTGGGTCCTGAGCTCCAGTCTGCATGTCGGTGTGAGCCCTGTAAGCACTTGGAAGAACTTAAGTCCATAACCTCAGACTAACAACAACAAGAACACAAAAAACAATACTGGTACTAGTGTTCATGCGAGTGCCAATACTAAAATACCAATGCCGATACCACTACTATTACTCTGTAGACGACTAGTTCTAGATTCTAGTTTGTAAACCAACCAAGGATATGAACCTAGTCACGAAAAATGCTGCGACCGACATCATCACAAGCACAAAGCTTGTGATCGGAGTGATAGTGTCAGCGATAGTAATAAGGCTATTTCGAGTACAGTATGCAACAGTAACAGATTTAGTGAATATAGTGAATAGCAAAAGCAAGCGTGCTAATCACAACCATACTAGTAGAAACAGTGGTAGTAGTATATAGTAATAGCAGTCGTGATTGCAATAAAGCGGAACTAGCCACTGTAGTTGTATTAGAAGCAGAAATGGCAATGCTGAACAACCAGGCAAGTTTCGGAAACACTGCATGTATGCTACCTTGGGCTGGTGCCCTCCCCCCCCCCCCCCCCAACCCACCCGATCCTTGCCTTTGCTCTGGTTTTCTGGACTGGGGTTTAGGGTTTATAGGGTTTGCTAGGGTTTCTAGGGTTTAGGGTTTATGTTTCTTTACCCTAAACCCTAAACCCTAAACCCTAACCCTAAACCCTAAACCCCCCACAAGTTGCCAGGCGTCAGCATGATGGTGTTGTCTGTCTGGGCCACCTTCATCGTCTCCTGCTCGGTCAGTGGAGGAGGAACTTTTTAGTGCCGTTCTGAATCTTCCTTCGGTTTACAGCTCACAACCTTCAACCAGTGAAAACCCCCGTCCTTGAGGGGCTTAGGATTCGGGGTCTTGTTGCAAGCATTAAGCGAACAACACCCCCAAGGGGGTTTAGGGGGTTTAGGGGGTTAAGGGGGTTGACGGGGTTTAGGGGGTTTAGGGGGTTTAGGGGGTTTAGGGGTTTAGGGGGTTTAGGGGGTTTAGGGGGTTTAGGGGGTTTAGGGTTTAGGGTTTAGGGTTTAAGGTTTAGGGTTTAGGGTTTAGGGTTTAGGGTTTAGGGTTTAGGGTTTAGGGAGTTTAGGGGGTTTAGAACCATAGCCCTGATTGAGTTTTCTGGCTGCAGGGTTCGAGCTGTAGGGTTTAGACGGTTGTCTGTTTAGGGTTTGGGGTTTAGGGTTTAGGATTTAGGGTGTGGGGTTTATTTAGGGTTTAGGGTTTAGGATTTAGGGTTTAGGTCCAGGGGCTGAAACTTGAGACATTAGGGTTCCTTAAGCCCGGAGCCCCTGACGGCTGCTGGAATTTGAGGGTTTGAGGAGACCCCACTACTCTAAACCCTACACCCAAACCCCTTAAACCCTAAATCCTAAACCTTAACCCTCAACCCTCAACCCTCAACCCTCAACCCTCAACCCTCAACCCTCAACCCTCAACCCTCAACCCTCAACCCTCAACCCTCAACCCTCAACCCTCAACCCTAAACCCTAAACACTAGCCCTAAACCCTAAACCCTAAACCCTAAACCCTAAACCCTAAACCCTAAACCCTAAACCCTAAACCCTAAAACCTAAACCCCCAAACCCTAGCCCTAAACCCTAAACCCCTCAACCCCAAACCCCTTAACACCAAACACCCTAAAACCGGGAGAGGAGGGCCCGCCCGCCCCGCAGTCTCCTGAATGAAGACTCCAGTGATGACCATGACTACGGCAAAACCTGAGGCAACTGTAATGGCTTTAGGGTTTAGGGGCTTAGGGGCTTAGGCTTAAGGGCTTAAGGGCTTAAGGGGTTTAGGGGTTTCGGGGTTTAGGGGTTTGGGGGTTTGGGAGTTGTAGGGTTTTAGGGTTTGAGGGTTTTAGGGTTTGAGGGCTTTAGGGCTTGTTGGGTGTGTTGCTTGCAAGGGTTGCTAGGGTTTGGGGCTGGGGCTTAGGGTTTAGGACTTATAGGGCTTCCACATGCCCCAGTTTCCCAGATGCAGGCGGTTTAGGGTTTAGGGTTTAGGTCTTAGGGTTTAGGATTTAGGGTTTCGGGTTTAAAAGGGATAGGGCCACAACCCTTTTCTTCGTAGCCCCGTAACCATCTTATAAAACAAGGGGATCCTTTTTTTAGGTTGGCTATTTTATAAGGGAGCCTTGGACCCCAAAAAAGGATACCAGGTATTTAGGGCTTAGGGGCCCTAAAGGGAGCCCTAATTTGGCCGCTGTGGTGGCTCAGGAATCGGCCGATGAAGAACTTGTGCATGAGACCGAAGATGATGTAGGCCTGGTGTACGTCTGAACGGAACCCTAAACCTTAAACCCTCAACCCTAAACCCTAAACCCTAAACCCTAAACCCTCAACCCTAAACCCTAAACCCTGCGGCAACAGGGTTGAGGGTTCTGGTCTCCCGCTAGGATCGGCTTTCTTGTGCACGAATTTAATCCTAACGTAGGCCATTAAACCCTCTCTCTGAAGCAACATTTCTTAATATGCGCTCCCAACACAAATCGAGAGAATTCAACAGATTCCAAGGGCCTGCCTATCATTGGGTTCCCCTACTACCCCCCCCCTATACTACCCCCGTTCCCCCTGAAATAACCCTAATTCAGCTTAACTCTCCCTACATAGATGGGGGGCACCTAGGGGGGGTAGTATAGAGGGGGGTAGTAGAGGAACCCATGAGCCTATAGACAGCCAGTTGTCAATGAAGGGGCTTCCTTCCTGTACTGGGACTCGTGTGCTACGGTCCCTGAACCCTGAACCCTGAACCCTGAACCCTAAACCCTAAACCCTAAACCCTAGACCCTAAACCCTAAACCCTAAACCCTAAACCCTAAACCCGCCATAAACCCCTAAAACCTTGAACTCTAAACCCAAAAACTGTGAAACCCTAAAGTTCTAGACCCTTGAACCCTAGATGCTAAACCCATAAAAGTCTTAAACCCATCCTGGGTCATTCTCCTAAACCCTAAACCCTAAACCCTCAACCCTCAACCCTCAACCCTAAACCCTAAACCCTAAACCCTAAACCAAACCCTCCCAAAAAGCGGCGAGCCAGGACCTAAAGGGTTTTGGGGCGATGCCTGGCTGAAGTTGGTGGTCATGACCCGGGTCACCTGAGCGAGGGTATCGCTTACATGGGTTTTAGGGGTTTAGGGTTTAGGGTTTAGGCTTTAGGGTTTAGGGTTTAGGGTTTAGGGTGTAGGGTTTAGGGTTTAGGGTTTAGTAGGGGGCTCTGATTCGGGTATCTAGGGGCTAGATTCAGGCATAGGGGTAACATATAAAGAGGCCACCGGCCTTTATAAGGTACAGGGCTTGGGGCTTATGGCTTTATAGGGTTTCTGGGGCTTTCTAGGGTTCTATGCGATTTTAGTGGGTTTTGCAGGGTTTCAGGGGTTACAAGGTATACAGGGTTTATAGTGTCTCGAAGGTTTACAGGTTTTATGTAGAGGGTTTGTAGGGCTTACAAAACTTTAGGGTATAGGGGTTGCGGGGGCAGTCTGCTGCGTCTCAATCAACTAACAGCCAGTTACGGATTACAAGGCTTGTGCTTTTGATCCCTCAAGGCAGTTGCCCTGCCCTGAAACTAAAATCCTAAGTGAGCACTTCTTCCGCCTCAGAAAAGTGAACCATATGAATTCAGAATGACCAATTCGCTGCAGCTCGTGCTAAATGAAGACCGACCAATGAAGCAATGCATGCAACTAACGACAACGAATCGCACGAAAGAATCTAGGGGACGACTGGAGTCCTTCATAGGGCTTGCGAGTTCTTTTCTCCCTACTACCCTAAGTCCTAAACCCTAAACCCTACACCCTCTAGGAGGGTGGGTGGTAACCATGAAGAGAACGCGGTCTTGTAACCATGACAAGAAAAACTAGTTACCGCAAGCAGATTTGAACAGCGAAGCGCGCTTAACGAATCACACCCTGCGAACGTTCCAGCCCATGCTTTTCCGCTTAGCGACCAGCGGCACGTCACCGGGCTTGAGCTCCAGAGTTTACGAACTTTTGCTTAACCTTAAGGGGGTATTCAAGGCTAAACCCCACATGCTCTGAAGCCCGTCCCTGAAGACCGCAGACATGCATAGTTCGGTTAAACCCGAAACCTGGGGTTTAGGGTTTAGGGTTTAGGGTTTAGGGTTTAGGGTTTAGGGTTTAGGGTTGAGGGTGTAGGGTGTAGGGTTTCAAGTTTGAGACAGGACTGGCTTTCTTCGAGCGCTTCTTGCCGTGCGTCCCCCCACACGATGATTGTGTAGCAGTTCCACGGCCTGCCAAACGTGCATGTGAGCAAACCATGCCACCTCATGCCACCACCGACTTATTCCTTGCAAGCACAAATGCAGCGAAGGGCTTTGGCCAGATTGTCACTCTTGCGAAGCTTCACTAGGAGCGCGCGGTCGCCACCTTCCTGCAGAAACGATAGCTGCACGCGCCAAGGTACGTGCCAAGGTGACGCAGTTCTGCCAGGTCTTGTTCACTTGGAGGTTCAGGGTACTTGCCCCTTAAGTATGCGAATCAAGGTTACCAAGTTCCATACGCTGAAAACCTGAATTCGGGCATGGATACAGCATGGGCTTCCATGTAAGGGGCAACGACACGTTCAGGGCCGAAAAACAAAAACTGCGAATCCTAGGGCTCTCCGAAGCTCGTGGAGGGCGCGGCAACGCATAGCCAAAAGGAGGTGTAGTTAGGGTTTAGGGTTTAGGGTTTAGGGCTTAGGGTTTAGGGTTTAGGGTTTAGGGTTTAGGGTTAGGGTTTAGGGTTTAGGGTTTAGGGTTTAGGGTTTAGGGTTTAGGGTTTAGGGTTTAGGGTTTAGGGTTTAGGGTTTAGGGTTTAGGGTTTAGGGTGTAGGGTGTAGGGTTTAGGGTTTAGGGTTTAGGGTTTAGGGTTTAGGGTTTAGGGTTTAGGGTTTAGGGGGTTTAGGGTTTAGGGTTTAGGGTTTAGGGTTTAGGGTTTAGGGTTTAGGGTTTAGGGTTTAGGGTTTAGGGTTTAGGGTTTAGGGTTTAGGGTTTAGGGTTTAGGGTTAGGGTTTAGGGTTTAGGGTTAGGGTTTAGGGTTTAGGGTTTTCCTAAGTTCGGGCCTTTGTTGGGGTCCTCTTTATTATAATACAGCGCCCTTAAAGTAAGAACCCCCCCCGACAAGGGACGTATTCTTAGGGAATATCCCAAGGAAAGTCAAAAGGAGGCTCATTGAGCTGATTCTGAGACCGAGGTCTGGGCCGGAATGAAATTCGCCAGCGTGATCTCAAACATCCTTGGCTTGTTTTAGGGTTTAGGGTTTAGGGTTTAGGGTTTAGGGTTTAGGGTTTAGGGTTTAGGGTTTAGGGTGCGGAGCTGCAACTGGTATTGTAGAAAGGAGCTAGTATTGGGAGTTGAAAGGGTCAACGTACCCGGAAATCCTTTATGGCTCAAGATGGCCAAGAGCCGTCAGCTTTTGTTGAAAAAGTACGTACGCTTGGGGTTGGGTTTAACGGGTTGGAGTAGTCCCGTCCCTTCTCCCTTATCCTGTCCCCTTAGGGCTGGGTGTTCTTGTTTCTGGTTCGATCTGGGAAATCCATATAGGCGACTGTTGAGGGTTGGTTTCTTTCCCTGTTCCCTTTCGGTTGCCCCCGTAGGTTATGAGCCCAATTAAGGTTTTTGGGATCAAGAAGCAATGCCTTCTCCCAAGCGATGGCTCCAGCCTTCCTCGGATGGTGGACAGAATGGTGGAGCTGGAAATGGTGCAGCTCAGTCTCTGGGTGAAAGAGCGGTGCTGGAAGAGGTGATTCCTGGCGCTGAAGAACATCTGGAAGAAGCCTTGGTTGCACAAGACCCCAATGTGGGTACGAATCCCAATGTGGATATGGTTAGCAATGCTGAAGCTGAAGGACGTGCTGTTTCTGTATCGCCAAAGCCTGGTGAAAAAAGGAACTGGGACGCGACTGGTGGTATAGACCGTGAAATGGAGGTGACTGTTTTACGCGTGTTGCAAAAACATGGGTATCAGCCGTCGACTTCGACTTCGGGCCGAATGGTAGACCAAGGGTCTCAGACCAATCTGATTGGAGAAGTGCTGCAAGCTGCCAGGAGGCCTCTGAACAAGATTAAAGGGGATCCCTCGGCGAGTTCCCAGGGTGGTGGAAGCGGTTACGAACAGAAGGGCGCGGACAGCTTTGAAGCTGCACCAACTGCTGAATACGCCATGGGGGAGGAGGAGATCTTACAGATGGAGGCTGAAAGGTTGCGCCAGTTGTCAGAAGAAGAGGATGAGATGCGTCAAGTCTCTGAAAGGGATGGTTTTCGGGAAGATGAGCATCTGATCAAAGCGTGCGATGGGACAACGTGGGAATGGCACTTCCATGAAGATGGGAGACAATATTACTACTGTCTGGATACGCAGGAAAGCAAGTGGACGTTGCCGGTTGTAGGTGAAAAGATGAAGAGTGACGAGGTGGTTGGGTCTCCTTCGGGCAATGAGCTGGAAATGGAGGCTGCACTGGGTTCTTCATCCTCTACTCCGACGCCTGAGTCTACGAGGGCATTCCAGGGTAGTGTAAATAGTGTAGGTGAAAAAGATTTTTCCTCTACTATCAGGGACGCTGAAGCTCAACATCTGGACCGGGAAGAAATGGAGGCGCTTTCTGAGGGTGTGGCAGCGGTGAAATCGGTGGGTCCAGAAGAAAAAATGCCCAATGTGGAGATCGGAACTGTGTCGGCTGCAGAAGAGAGAGTGGTGGATGTGGTACCTGTCGTTCAGGAAGGTGGTCCTGGAGATTCGGAAGACGGAGGGAAAAAGTTGTGCGTTACGACTGAGGAGGTCTCTTCGTTTGGTGCCAAGAGTCTTGCCATTCAAGGGGAAAAAGAAGCTTCTGGAATAGCTGGAGACACGGAAGATCTGAAAGATGAGGCCTGGAGCGCCAATGATGCGCGGGTCAATGCGCCAGATAGTACCTGGAGTGCGAAAGAGGCACGGGTTGAGGTGCATATGGTGTCACGTTCCGCGGGCGACTGCAACATTGGGGCGCAGGTCTCCGCAGCAGCTGATGACGGAGGTTCACAGGCGGACGCACTGGTACAACCTGAAGTTAGCTGCGAGGAACGAAATGGCAAGGGCTACACCGGAGCCGATGAGGCAGCTGTGGTCAATGATGGTGGCAATTCTCCTTTGGAAACCATGGAACCAAAGGAGCCTGCGGTGGAAGAAAATGTACCTGCCGTGGATGAGCAATTCAATAGCCCTGCAGTGGAAGAAAATTTGCCTGCTGCAGAAGGCGAGACAAAAGACTCCAATGATGGGTCCACTCCCATGAAGGGAGAAGTATTGCCGTCTGGAAGCTCGCCGGAAGTCGACACCGAGCGAACTGCAGCAGATGAGGCAAGGCCATTGGCTGGAAAAAAGGAAGGTCCTGAGCCCCTGGAGCACAAGATGGATGATCTTGTGGGACTCGTGCAGGAGCAGGACGAGCAGTGTGACCCAAAGGTGGAAACAAAGGATGTGCCAGGAGCCGATGATACAGAGATGGTTTCTGAAGAGCATGCAAAGAAAGCGCCCCGAGCGGGAGCCTTGGAATCACCTGGGGAACATTGCTATCAAGAGGGAGATGAGATCATGGGTCTAGTGCGCTGCATCAATGGGTATGGAGCTTTTTTGGACCATGGTGATGTGAATGTACTGGTTCCTGCAGAAGGGAACAACGCACATCAGTTCAAATTTGGTGATACTGTCAATGGAACAGTGAAGCGAGTGGAAGATGATGGTACCATAATCTTGGACACCTTTCTGGTTTTGGAAGAGGACGAGGAGGACTCTTCTTCGACGCTGCGTAAATGGAAACCCAGCGGCTGGAGTACGTGGTGGACAGATTCATGGTATGCTGGTCAATGGTACCAAGATTCCAACAGTCAATGGGACTGGAAACGGGAGGAAGAGCAATCCGATGAAAGGGTTGCTGATCAGGAGTTATCCTCAGAAGAACGAGAGGAAAGGCAACTTTATGGAGAAAAGATCTATAAAGCTCTTCTTGAGGATGGAAACGCTGATAAGGCCTATGTGGGCAAAATCACTGGGATGCTGTTGGGTCGCCCAATGGAAGAGCTACAGGAGTGTGTTGCAGATCATGCATTCCTCAATGCGGAAGCTCGGCGCGCGTATGGCATCTTGCAAAGTGATGGTTGGAAGCCTGATGGTACGGAAAGCACAGGCTTGGGAAAGATAACCACCTTTTCCCGAAAACAGTTCCACAACGCGCTTTTCGAACTGGCATGCAGGAAAAGGAGATTTACTCGACCAGTTGTGGGTGAAGCGGTGGCAACGGTGCTGAGTCAAGGCGAAGATGAGCTTTGGAACGCGCTTTGGCTGGACACCAAGCGATTTTTGCAGGAGCTTGATGGTGCAGTGGAATCCATGAGTAAAAGGGAGAACAAGCCAATGGAAGCCTACATGGATCCCGATCAGTACAAGAAAGCTCACCTGACTCCAAAAACTGTGTCGCCAGGGTACAGTAAACTGTGCAAGTTTTTCAATCAGGGAAGGTGTCGCAATGGAGATGAGTGTTCCTATGAGCATCGTCGTTATGGTGAAGGTTGGCCAGGAGGAGGACCAACTGAGCCAAAGAACAGCCAAAAAGCTGGAGATGAGGATGGGAACATTGGTGACCCTCCCACAGAGGAAGGCACAGTGGATGAGGCACAGCAGGAGCGGGAGGATTTAGCCTTCCGGGCCAAGTACAATTTTGGTAAAGGTGCATCAAAGGGTGAACCTACGTCGGGTGAGCCAAAAGGTCGTCTGTGTCTGTATTACAATCAAGGTGGTTGTAAATATGGGACTACATGCAGGTATCTTCACAACGATGACATAGCATTGGAAGGGACTTGGGAGCCCGGCAAATCTTGGGACAATGCTTCCAGGAAGGCACTAAGGGACGCGGGGTTCCACCATTGCTGTTTCGATTATTACCTCAGAGGACATTGCCGGAAGGGGTTAAATTCCTGCAGATTTTCCCACGACGAGATGTCAGATGAGCGGCTGGCGCACCTGAAACACTTGGTACATGTGGCCAATCAGGTCCGGTTTGAGAAAGAGAGAGGATGGGAGATTTCGGACAGGAGCACTTTTCAGCCACCTGCGAGTCTGCGAGTGGGGGAGCTGAATCTTCATCATCCTCAGCACCAAAAGCACTGCAAATGACCAATGTGTCACAAAAAGAAGGTGAAAAGGGTATTCTGGATGAAGCAGAAGGTGATGAACAAAAGAATTCGGTGGCTGAGTCCACTGGTACTCGGCTTCAAAATCCAGAGGAGCCAATTGAAAATTGGATGGCTCGCAACGAACACCTTTGGGTGTATACCCCTCATGTAAGTGAGGTGATGATTACACTTGGTGTGACCAACGTGTCGGACTTGCAAGAGTTCATCTTTGTGGAAGATTTGGTTGACAAAGGGATCAACAAAGTGACAGCATGCAAAATTCTGCAATTGGTGGGTGGTGTCCGATATCGTCCGGGGGGACCGGAAAAAGCAGTTCCTTCCGATGCATCTGTACGGGTACAACAATCTTCTGGGAGCAAGGAAACTGGAAGAGAGGCGGTGCGAACCCTCACTCAGGTGCGTGAAGCTGAAGGCTCCGGTGCAAAAACAATGCGGAGAGGCTCCTATCGGGAGCTTTTTGATAAGGTCAGGTACCGTGACGCTTGGACGCGTGCGCAGAGGTCTCCGCTGTGCGTACAGAAGCTGCAGTTGGTGGGAGTTGGAATGCCGCCGGTGAACCCGCCAACAAAAAAGTATCGGTCAAGATCAAACCCTGTAAAAAGGGGAAGGCCCTTGCTGGATTAAAAACAGGTGCGACAGGTGCCACGCTCTCGCTCACAACGACGAGTGCAACCGGCGGAAGTGGTGGAAAAGCCAAAACCACTGGAACTGAAGCCTCGTGGTGGGTTGTCGTATCGGTTCAGCAGAGCGTGGGCAGATGTGGTGGATGATGATGATCAGGCGGAGGCTTTGGTCTCTTATGCCGCTTCCTCAAGCGATTCAAGCGAGGCGGAGACCAATGCCGCGCAACGCATGAGGGAGGTCTTTTGCGAGAAAGGGATTCACAGAGAACTGCGATTCGTGGCAATGTTCCGATGGGTGGTTCTTCAAGCCCCAATGACGGGCAGAAAAAATCGGTTCACCTTGGCGAAGAACGCGACAAAGCGTCGCGGGGGGAGACCCGCCAAGAAGTGACTTCACAAGTTTTTTCGCTACCACAACCTTCTCGTCGAACTGAACAGTCTCAAAAAAGAGCAAGGGATGGCTCAGTTATAGTTGGTTCGCTGGCGGCGGGCTCCACGGATGAGGTTTTACCTGGGCAAGGTGTTGCTGGACAGGTGAATGTATCTGAAAGCGCTCAAGTTCTTCCTGGGCAAGAAGTGGCTGGACAGGAGACGGCGCTGGAAGGAGCAGTGCAAATTTCTGGCGAGGAGACTGACCAAAACGAAGGAGAAGGCGGGAGCAATGAACTCCGTGGTGGTGGTGCGAAGACATTGGATGTTCGTCCGGTGAGGAAGGATCCTCAGCAATTGCTGGTTAAAGGTCTTCTGACTCGGATTTATTGGAAGGTTGCTGTTGGCAAGTTGCCTGTGGGGCAAAGGGACTGTCAGAAGGGGTCCAATAAGATGGATCGAAATTTGGTTATTAGCATGTCATCCGAGGGTGCAAGCGAACAGGATGTGAACCTGGCACTGGAGGACGATGCTGATCAGTCAATGGGTGATGGTGCGATGGTGGCACGCTGATTCAGTCGCCAACAACTGATTGGGTTATGCGTCGTGGTTTGACCGATCGTACCATCTGGCCGGCAATAGCGGCTGCGGCACAGAGGATATGTGCTGAAATGGTTCAAGTGGATGAATTGAATGCCCAGCTAGGGACTGGAGCACTCCTTTTTCAAAGGAGAGATCAAGGACACTATGGTGATTTGCATCATTCGTTCCATGACAATCCGTGCTTGCCGGTGGTGGGAAATTATCCTCTTTCGGTGATGGGTGCATTGCTATCTCCTGGTCTGGAAGGGGAATTCAGAAATACTGATAAGTTTGGAACTGCTATGGAGGCAATTGCCTACGATTGGAGCCGCAGTCCAGGCATGGAAGTTCACGTCGAACTTATGGCAAGGGTAGCCAAATTGGTTGCTCCGTTCCTTACCCTAGGAGGCCAAGGGTCAGTGGTGATTTCGGAATTTCTCTGGCAGCGCGGGAGGGCCCAGTTGATGGAGTTCCTTCAGGCGGCGACATGCGCTGATCAATTGGAGGTTCTCTGGAAAAGGATGGACGACGATGCTGATGAAGAAGTGGATCCTTCGACAGCGGTGCTGGAAGTTCTTGGACCGGAGGATGCGGTACTTGATCAAGGGAACAATGAATCCCTTATTCCCATTGAAGATGCTGGAGGTGAGACAATTGGTGACACTGGAAGGGATGGCAAAGCGCCAGAAGTTTCTCCGGAAGAGGAGACATCCAGTGGGTCGTCAAGACTGGCTGGCACAAGGATTTTCTTGTGGTCAGGGTACTCTCGCGTTGCTTCCAATTTCTCTACGCAGGACCGCACTACTGGTAAGATCTTTGACAGCACAAAGGGGAAGGACCAAACAATGGTGACAATCCTTCCTCTAAGAGGAACTTACCCTGGATCTCTGAAGACTACCTCGACGAAGTGGTGTCAAAAAAGATGGAAAGGTCTTCAGATATGGATGGGTTGGATGGGTTTGTTCCGGGAAGTGAGGGACCGTTGGAAAAGGTAGAGGTGGAGAATGTTACTGCCTCTAGAATTCTTATGGCTCTTTGGAAGAAGGGATATAGAGCTGGGTATAGGAGGTTGTGTCGTTTGAACGTATCTGGATGCAAGGTTGGAGCAATGAAACGTCCAATCAAAAGGGTGCAGAAGATCGGCACTAGGAAGGCCTTCATGAAAATGTTCAATGTTTTTGGATCGTCTCAGCGTGGCTCAGGAGCTGGCGGAAAACCAATCATGAAGGTGGTAGGACCAAGGCCAGGTTTTCCAGCTGTACTCCAAGCATCAAATACTGATAGCACCTTGGGTGAAGGGAGCAGTTCTCAGGTACATGGCAATGTTCATGTAGAGCAGAATCGCCCTATGGACCGGTACGAGGCGGAGCGCTTGGAGAAGAGGAAGAAAGGCTTTTGCTATTGGTTCAGCAGGGGAAAAGATCGCTGCAAATTTGGTGAAGACTGCAAATTCATCCATTCAGAAGATGATGTGGTGCTGCATTCGTATTGGTGCAAATACTATGTGGCGGGGAGACCCTGCTTCGCTGGAAAGGAGTGTGCGTTCTCGCATGATGCAACTGGTGTGAGGTGCATCCAGTTTGCTCAGTCTGGGAAGTGTCGTTATGGTGACAGGTGTGTCTTTGAGCATGGTGATCCGCTGGAAGAACAGAGGCCAAGGTCTCCAAGGACGCCCCCAAGGGATGGTCCAAGGAGAAGTTCTGGTGCAAAAGGTGGAGAAAAGGAGATCTCTCCTGAACAGTTCGATGATGGTGAGGAGGATTTCATGGTTTATGATGATGATACCAAAATGGCGGAACTGTTGATGGAGGCGATTTCATTTCTGTCCAATGGCAAGTCAGATTTGGCTCGAGCAGAGGCGGACCCACTGTTCAAACTCCTGAAGTTCAATGGAGACGCTGACCAGATGGATAGAGAATGGGTTTCGTGGACCACTGGTATGCTGTCCGTGCTGGAACTTCACGAAGTAGTGAAGTCGTATGAGGTTTCGCTCGCGGAGGTGGAAGAATGGGTCAATGACCTGAGGATATGGTTCGAGCGTGCCAACGTGGGAGAAGAGAAAGATCCCAAAAGCGGAAAAAAGAGGTCCCTAGAAAGGGAGTCGAGCAAGGATATTCCTGCCGAAAAGGAGGTGGTTGAGACTTCGGAGACGGAGGTTGCCGTTGAGGAGGAGGTAAAAAAAGTCAAAAAGAAGAGGAAAACTGCAGCTATCGAAGATCCTTACACTCTCCTGGTTCCAAAGCCGAAGAAGATGCCGGCGAACATTGAGAAGGGTGGATCATCATCCAATGTGGTGGTTTCTGCAGGGGAAAAAGCCTCGAAAATGCGCACAAAGTCAAACGTCGGTGGAAAGACGAAGAAGAAGGAGAAAAGTCAGAGCCCCAAAAAGGAAGAGGTGGTAGTGGTGAAAGGTCCTGAGGAAAAGGATCGTCCATCTGATGTGGATGCGCAAGCGTCTACCACTGTGAATGCAGAGCTGGGTCAATCTTGCCAAGCGATTGAGGACGCAAAGAGAGAAGGATTGGTATCCTCAATTCAAAGGTGCGTGCAGGATCCTGTTCTTACAGTTTCGGACCTAGAGTATAGTCTGCTGCAACTTCACCTCAGTATTGCAAACCATCGGAAAAAGAAGTGACTGGATGGTATGGATGAAGGGATGGTTTTTCTCTTTCTGGAGACGGGTGCGCTGGATCGGCCAATGCGCTGAAAATGTGGTGGCTATTAAGGGTATGGAAATCCCTGATAGTAGAAGTCAGTAGCTTTTCGCGTAGCGAAGACCACGGTTTGTGGTGAAGAAGGCCGAAGAGTCTTCAATGAAAAGAGGATCATGGTGGAAAAAAGATTCTCTGTGGTTAGTGGGTTTAGCCAATGTGCTATAATTTCGTCCTGGATGACGTAAAACCATATTGTGCATTTCAAGCAGCTGGCTGCTGCCCTAATAGCAGTTTTTGGCCAAAGATCTGCACCTCCAATGTGTCCTAGGAAATCCTAGGACAGGGGGAGTGCGGAGCTGCAACTGGTATTGTAGAAAGGAGTTAGTATTGGGAGTTGAAAGGGTCAACGTACCCGGAAATCCTTTATGGCTCAAGATGGCCAAGAGCCGTCAGCTTTTGTTGAAAAAGTACGTACGCTTGGGGTTGGGTTTAACGGGTTGGAGTAGTCCCGTCCCTTCTCCCTTATCCTGTCCCCTTAGGGCTGGGTGTTCTTGTTTCTCGTTCGATCTGGGAAATCCATATAGGCGACTGTTGAGGGTTGGTTTCTTTCCCTGTTCCCTTTCGGTTGCCCCCGTATAGGGTTTAGGGTTTAGGGCTTCAGGCTTGGGCCTCTAAACCCTAAACGCTCCACCCTCAACCCTCAGCCCGAAACCCAGATGGTGCAAGAGGTGCACCCCGTAAGGGTTTTGGTGCTGAGGGGGTTTTGGGTTTAGTGGCTGAGGGGGGATTGCAGCCACCCTAAAACCCTAAACCCTAAACCCTAAACCCTAAACCCTAAACCCTTAACCCTAAACCTTGTAAGAGATGAGTGCGTGCTGGTCATCATGGATGGGTTGTTCTGGATTAAGGCCTCTCTATACAGACCTGCCCTACCTTAGAACAAGCCCTGCACCCTAAATTCGAGACCTAGTTAAGGTCCTGATGTTTTTGAAGAGCCCCAAATGCTTTGGGTTTAGGGTCTAAGGTATAGGGTTGAGGTACCGGTAAGGCTACATGCCGGCACCACCGCTCACTCTCCTTCGCGTTCCAAATTGTTTAGGATTGACTTGCTGACTGAGTTCTCAAGGGAAAAGAGGAACCCTAAAACCTAAACCCTAAACCCTAAACTTGCGCTTGTGAGGGATGTATAGTGCCCCTACACAGGCTTAAGCTTACTTACCCAGCGCCTAAGTTGAAGATATTCAATTTGCAGCCTAAGTAGGACATGCAGCATGTGAGAGCATGGCAGCTGGGGCTTCTAAACCCTAAGCTGGGGTAGAACTGGGGGCCTTTTTTAAAGTTCAACTATGGCCTTATGAGGGTTATGTAGGGGATTCAGGGTAAGAAACAATGAAAACACAAAATATGTTCAAACCTACCCGTGTGAACCCTAATCCCTTAAAAGGGATTCTCAAGCTTCGGTTGCCCTTGTAGATGCACTTCACTCGAGAGCTCCAGAATGCTTCTGGATTCAGGAGGGCATGCAAGTGCTCTGTGTTTTTCTGTGTTTAGGGTTTAGGGTTTAGGTTTTAGGGTTTAGTGCTTAGGGTTTAGGGTTTAGGGCTTTGCCAGTGCTCTGTTCTTGCGGGTTAGGTGCTGAGCTTAGCAGGTTTGAAGACTGAAAGCAGTTTGAGTTTAGGCGTTTTTGGGGCCCAGGGCCTACAAGGGTTAGGGCTTGGTAGACCAGTAACTATACTATGATAAGGGCACCCTTTTTTGGGGTTGGCTATTTTATAAGGGAACCCATAACCAAAAAAATAAGGTAACGGGCACCTCTGGGCTTCCAAGGGCTTCAGGATATTCCTTGCGGACAGGGCGCGTGAGCATCGACCTGGAGAACGTGCCATAGTAGTCATACACCTTGACTTCTCGCGCCGGGCACCGCAACCCCGAACCCCGAACCCCGAACCCCGAACCCCGAACCCCGAACCCCGAACCCCGAACCCTGAACCCCGAACCCTGAACCCCGAACCCTGAACCCGGAACCCTGAACCCTGAACCCTGAACCCTAAACCCTAAACCCTAAACCCTAACCCTAAACCCTAAACCCTAAACCCTAAACCCTAAACCCTAAACCCTAAACCCTAAACCCTAAACCCCAAACCCCAAACCCCAAAAACCCAAAACCACAAGCTGCAGACCACAAGGCATGCAACTGTCTTAGGGCAGACACTTGGAACCGAAACCGAAGCCCAAACCCGAAACCGCCGAAACCCTAAACTAAGGCCCTAGTCGACATCCTTCAGCAAAACCCTTTAAGGGGGGTTATGAAAAAGGGACCCCAGATATAGACCCCCAAATAGTAGGATTCCCTTACAATAAGAGCCCCCCCATAAGGTAACCATAGCCTTGGAAACCCCCAAAAACAAGCCCAACACAAACCCTACACAATAAACAAACCTGAAATCATCATTACAGCGGAGACCCAAAATGTCTTGGTAGCCCAGTCACCATATTCTCACCAGGGCACCCTGTTTGGGGTCGCTTACCCTAAACCCTAAACCCTAAACCCTAAACCCTAAACCCTTTTTCAGGGAACCTGGGACTCAAGAAAGGGAAAGGGGCACCATTGGGATGCCAAGATGGTGTAAGACCACGACAGAAGGCTCGTCGCAAGTGACACTCGAAGGATCCAAGGAGCGCAATTCGGAGGATCTGGATGGTTTCGGGTTTAGGGTTTAGGGTTTGGGGTTTAGGGTTTTGGGTTTCGGGTTTAGGGTTTTAGGGTTTAGGTTTAGGGTTTAGGGTTTAGGGTTTCGGGTTTAGGGGGTTTAGGGGGTTTAGGGTTTAGGGTTTAGGGTTTTAGGGTTTGGGGTTTAGGGTTTAGGGTTTCGGGTTTAGGGTTTTAGGGTTTAGGGTTTTAGGGTTTAGGGTTTAGGATTTAGGGTTTAGGGTTTAGGGTTTAGGGTCTAGGGTTTAGGGTTCAGGGCTTTTGTAAATAAATATGAAAACATCGGCCACCCACCAACCCAGTGACCGAGTCCGCACCTAGAAGACACCCCAATAACTTTTTTGTTGCAGGGACATGCATGTATCGTGTACTAGTTATGAAACCCTAAACCCTAAACCCTAAACCCCAAACCCTAAACCCCAAACCCTAAACCCCAAACCCTAAAGCCTAATTTCTAAACCTAGCCCAAACCGAGTCCCGAGTCTCTCACCCGCAGCTTGTCCCCTGGCCAGGAATCGTCCAAAAAGTATGCCTCTGTCTGGGGGAAGTTGGGGGCTATGGTTTAGGGTTTAGGGTTTAGGTTTTGGGGTTTGGGGTTTAGGGTTTAGGGTTTACGGTTTACGGATTAGGGTTTACGGCTTAGGGCTTGGGGCTTAGGGTTTAGGGCATCGGGCTTACGGGATTGAGGATTTGTTGGGGGGTTGAGGCTCAGAGCTTACAAGGGGTTTGGCTTTGAGGCTTGTTGACGTTACCATTGGAATCCCCACCAGTAGTCGCACAATCCACTTCCAGGAACGAGAAAGGAACTCCCGCAAGCGGACAATCCTCCTCGGCCGTTCCGAATAAACAGCTACTTCTGAAGAACCCCGAAACCTCGCACTTGTACTTCTGGCTGCTACTCTGTCTTCGCAGGTCCAGGCTGTTGATAAATCGTGGAACCCCTGCCCTAAAAGCTTGGCGGGTGTGGGTGGAGGGGGGGGGAACTTCAAGAAAAAGGTGAACACGACAACCCGAAGCTCTGAAAGGTTTAGGGTCTCGGCTACAGGGGATTAGAAGGGCTCATCGCTTACCAGCCCCCTAACCCTACAACCTAAACTAACTAAGCCCTAGAAGAAAGCTGCTCTCGCTCATTGAAAGGGCGCACGTTCACACCCACGCAGTCCATCTCCCCAGAACCACATGCTTGCGGTTGGTGCGTAGGGTTCAGGGTTGACGGTTTAGGGGTCGAGGCTTGCAGAGTGTCCAACACTGGGACCTCAATAACACCTCTCCCCCCCCTCCCCCCCCCCCCCCCCCCAAAAAAAAAAAAGCTGTCTTGTTGCGCACCCCATAAGGTGGGCACGGGAGGGTAGGGAGGAGTGGGTGGGTGGGAGGGTGGGCAGGTGGGAGCCCCTTGTATCCAAATTGTGGGAGAAAACCGCCTTTGTTTTTTTTGAGTTTAGATGGCTCTGTAAGGATCCCGTTTGTGGGGTTCATAGGGGTAGGTACCTAGACAGCCTTAGGGAAGCTTAGGAGGGAAGCTTAGGGAGCCTTGGGGAGTCGTGGGGAGTATTAGGGAACCTTGGGATACACACTTCCCTTGAACCCCCATCCCCGAAGGACCCTGTTGTCTAGACCCAGGAGTAGCCTAGGAAAAATAAGGGCACCCTTAAAGGGCTAAACCCTAAACCCTAAACCCTAAACCCTAAACCTCTCTTTCATATATAATTTAAATGTTAAGGAGTTACTGGGCAAGGTCATCTTTTTACTGGGCATGGTCATTTTTTTGCTGGGCAAGGTCATTTTTTTACTGGGCAAGGTCATTTTTTTACTGGGCAAGGTCGTTTCGGCCAAAAAAACGACCTTGCCCAGTAAAAAAATGACCTTGCCCAGTAAAAAAATGACCTTGCCCAGAAAAAAATGTTACTGGGCAAGGTCATCTTTTTACTGGGCAAGGTCATCTTTTTACTGGGCAAGGTCATCTTTTTACTGGGCAAGGTCATTTTTTTACTGGGCAAGGTCATTTTTTTACTGGGCAAGGTCATTTTTTTACTGGGCAAGGTCATTTTTTACTGGGCAAGGTCGTTTCGTCCAAAAAAACGACCTTGCCCAGTAAAAAAATGACCTTGCCCAGTAAAAAAATGACCTTGCCCAGTAAAAATGTTACTGGGCAAGGTCATCTTTTTACTGGGCAAGGTCATTTTTTACTGGGCAAGGTCATCTTTTTACTGGGCAAGGTCATTTTTTTACTGGGCAAGGTCATTTTTTTACTGGGCAAGGTCATTTTTTTACTGGGCAAGGTCATTTTTTTACTGGGCAAGGTCATTTTTTTACTGGGCAAGGTTATTTTTTTACTGGGCAAGGTCATTTTTTTACTGGGCAAGGTCATTTTTTTACTGGGCAAGGTCATTTTTTTACTGGGCAAGGGCGTTTCGTCCAAAGGTGTTTAGGATTTCCGGGCCTAATGGTTAGGGTTTCAGGGCCTCACGGCCTGGTGAGGGCCTCAAGGCCTGCTGTTTAGGGTTTCACGGCCTCACGGCCTGGTATTTAGGGTTTCAGGGTTTCAGGGCCTCAAGGCCTGGTGTTTAGGGTTTCAGGGCCTCAAGGCCTGGTGTTTAGGGTTTCAGGGCCTCAAGGCCTGGTGTTTAGGGTTTCAAGGCCTCAAGGCCTGGTGTGGCTTGTCTTAAGTGTTTGGTACTACGGCGTGATTGGTGCATACGAAGAGAAAATAAGTAACCTTCTATTTTCTTAATGTTATGGGATTCTTTGGGCGGGTGGGTTTTTGTCCGTTGCCTAGATACACTGCTGGCCTAGTAAATGCTCGAACTTGAGATGCTGAACCCTAAACCCTAAACCCTAAGCCCTAAACCCTAAACCCTAAACCCTAAACCCTACACCCGTAAAGGGGCCTTTTAAGGGAACCTAAATCTAAGAAAGGGAATCAGGGCCTACGCTGGGTCCTAACCCTAAACCCTAAACCCTAAACCCTAAACACCATAACCCTAAACCTCTACCCTAAGCCCTAAGCCCTAAGCCCTAAGCCCTAAGCCCTAAGCCCTAAGCCCTAAGCCCTAAGCCCTAAGCCCTAAACCCTAAACCCTGAACCCTGACCCGAAAAACCTGAAGGACCCGATAGCTTGCTGGCCACATGGGCCTCCAGCACTGTGGCCATGACCAGGGACAGCATCATTTGCACCTCCAGAGAGCAGTGGCTGGGTGCGCAGGGTCTGCGCTTCAAGCAGATGTCCCAAGACAGAACCCTGAAACCCTAGACCCTAAATCCTACACCCTAAACCCTAAATCTTAAATCCTAAACCTTAAACCCTAAACCCTGAACCCTGAACCCTTAACCCCCCCCCACCAAAACCGTAGGATGAAATTTGGGGTCTTCAACATCTCCGGAATGGCAGCGAAGCGACTGGTGCTAACGTTTGGAAGCACATGCGCAAAACCGTGAGCCCCAAGCTTCCCTTCACGCAAGACCCCCCCCTCCCGCCCCCCCGCGCCCCTGGCAATCACATCTCCAAAACAGGGTTTAGGGTTTAGGGTTTGGGAGTTTGGGGTTTGGGGTTTGGGGTTTAGGGACGTGTAGGCGCTCCAACGCCATGAACTGCCCGAACAGAATCCGGGCCTAAACGCCAAACACCCTCAACCCTGAACCCTACACCCTAAGCCCTTAACCTTCTTCAACCCCAAAACCCAAAACCCTAACTAAACAACCTTCTTCAACTCCCTAAACCCTAAAACCCGAAACCTTAAGCCTAAACCCTAAACCTCCAAACCCAACACCCAACACCCAAAACCCAAAACCCAAAACCCAAAACCCAAAACCCGAAACCCTAAACCTCCAAGCCCCTCTAAGCCCCCTCTTGGAGAGGGCGCCACGAGAAGGAGGATGCTGGACCAGGCCAGAGCTGCAACGCTGCCCTTGATGGAGGTGAGCATCCTTGGGTTTAGGGTTTAGGGTTTAGGGTTTACAAGTGGGACTTAGGGTTTAGGGTTTAGGGTTTAGGGTTTAGGGGTTAGGGTTTGTTGCAGCTTGTGGATTTGAGGGGGTTTGGGGTGGGGGGGGGTTGGGGGGTTTGGGGTTTTAGGGTTTAGGGTTGAGGGTTGAGGATTTAGGGTTTTGGGTTTAGGTTTTACTGTAATATGCCGCAGAAGCTGCGAAGGTTCGATTGCTTCCTGAAATGCGAAGAGCAACCATGGCCCCATGCGAAGAGCAACCATGGCCCCATTGGAGGGCCACCTAACACATTTATCCCACCCGCCGTCCCAGGCGCCTAACCTATTCCTTCAGGTTAACCCTAAACCCTAAAGCCTAAACCCTAAACCCTAAACCCTAAACCCGAAACTCAAGTGAATTGCCTACTTTCAGTGTGGTAGGCCAGTTGGGTCCAGAAGGTTGCAGGGTTGTAGGTCCCAGCAAAGAAATGTCTCAAGGGGTTTTCGGGGGACTGGGGGTTCCAGGCAGGGTTCGGGTTTTAGGGTTTAGGGTTTAGGGTTTAGGGTTTAGGGTTTAGGGTTTAGGGTTTAGGGTTTAGGGTTTAGGGTTTAGGGTTTAGGGGTTAGGGGTTAGGGGTTAGGGTTTAGGGTTTAGGGTTTAGGGTTTGGGGTTTGGGGTTTGGGGTTTAGGGTTTAGGGTTTAGGGTTTAGGGTTTAGGGTTTAGGGTTTTGCCCAAAGGCCAGAGACCCCACGCTGCGGGACCCTGGCCTGGGGCTCTTGGGGTACCCCTTTTGTCAAGGCTCCGGGCCCCCAGAAGCTTGTGGCTCCGGGCTTAGGATAATGACTTGAATAAGGGACGAGTGCTGTAGGGGGGCGACCAGGGGCTTGAGTTTAGGGTTTAGGGTTTAGGGTTTAGGGTTTAGGGTTTAGGGTTTAGGGTTTAGGGTTTAGGGTTTAGGGTTTAGGGTTTAGGGTTTAGGGTTTAGGGTTTAGGGTTTAGGGTTCAGGTTGGGGTTCAGGGTCGCTCGGGTGTCCGTGCTCACGATGCACTTCTTCCTTGAAGGATGAAGGCGCCCCTGGGCGATTTTGTCGCCTTGAATCCTGCTTTATGGGATGAAAGGCCTATAAAGCCCTAACCTGCATTTCAGCCATGGTGCAAGTAAAGAGCATCGTACTTCTCCAGGATCCGTACAAGTCGCACCTGAACTGCTCCAAGAGTATAGGTATGAGCCAGGCGCTGCCCCGGCAATCCCCACAAAAAGAAACATGGTATAGAAGAAACAGGGTTGAGAAGAAACATGGTTTGGGTTTAGAGTTTAGGGTTTAGGGTTCTTGGGGCAGGTTGGTTACTTGTACAAGGAGCCCAGAGCCCCCAAAAGAGCAAAAGGGTGACACCTAAACCCTAAACCCTGAACCCTAAACCCTACCTACTAAACCCTGAACCCTCAACTCCAAGGCAAGGCTTTGCAGTTTGCGGTTGGCGGTTCAGGCTCTGGGGTTCAAGGAAACCCAGAAGGATGGGTTGTTGACAAACATCGCAGAAAGTCGAGGTTTTGTCCCTGGTGGATTAAATCCTAAAACCCGAAAACCAACTCCATGACCCTAAGCCCCTAAGCCCTGAAGGCCCCCCCCCCCCCCTTTTGGGGGTTTCCGAAATTAGGGTCCCTACTATGCGGGAATCCTACTATTTGGGCGTTTATTTTGGGGGTCCCTTATTTCCGTAAACCCGCAATTCAACACACCCCAAACCCTGAACCCCAAGATCGCAGTACTCCCAGTAAGCCTTTTAACCCTGGACCCGATAGCTGTGCATGCCGGTGGCCACGCGGCCCAACTTCACCAAACGGAAGAGTCTCAGCACCATCCTTGGGTTTAGGGCTTAGGGTGAAGTTGGGGGCTCAGATTCTACCCTAAACCCTAAACCCTCAACCCTAAACCCTAAACAGTAAACCCTAAACCCTAAACCCTAAACCCTAAACTCAGGGCCCCCTACGTTGGGGGGGCGGTGCTTCAGCCATCTGACCTCGATGGCGCAAGCCGACCCAGGTCGCTCGCTCGCCTCCCGCAGCTCCGGGGTCGGGTGGTTGCCCAAACCTTTTTTTTGATTTGACCTTGCCTCTGTACCCCCGCATAGGACCCCCCTCTGGGCCCTCCCCTGGAACCTCCTCAAACCTTCTAGATGGAAACCCGTGCTACGGGACCTGGCTCAAACCTTCCCCCTTCACCGAAAGTGGCCATCGGTGACGGAAAGGTTTTTTGCAAGTATGCGATTGTCATGACTTTCGGCCTACACCCTACCAGGAATAGGTTTGGGTGGTTTTGCCGCCTCGGACGGCGTGGGGTGGGAGAAAAGTATTGGATGGCCCTCCACAATCGGGCCAGAGCTGCTCTTCGCACCTGACGAGGCATTCGAGCCTCTGCTGCATCCTAACCTTCACAGCATCTACGCTCCATTACAGCAGACCCTAAACCCTAAACCCCAAACCCCAAACCCTAAACCCTAAACCCTAAACCCTAAACCCTCAAATTTTAAACCCTAAACCGCAAACCCTGGACGTTCTCTTTGAAGGGGAGGGGAACTTGGCGGAACTTGCTTTGCATTTAAAGCTTGAAGTTGCCATTTAACCCTGCTAGCGGTCTCCTGAGACTCAAATTCGATCTATGTGTACATAAACATCTATATTTAGGGTCTAGGGTTTAGGGTCTAGGGTTTAGGGTCTAGGGTTTAGGGTTTAGGGTTTGGGGTTTGGGGTTAAGGGTTCAGGGTTTAGCGTGAGGGTTTAGGGTTTCGGGGTAGGGTGTAGGAAGTAATGCCAAACCCAAAAACTAGAGCCCTAAGCTACTAAAGCCCTAAACCTCAAATCCCAAACGCTACATCCTAGATCGCTGAAGCCCGAAACAATCCAAGAGCCCTCCACCCCTAGCCCGAATACCCGAATCCCTAAACCCTAAACCCTAAACCCTAAACCCTAAACCCTAAACCCTAAACCCTAAACCCTGAACTTGTAAAGAAGTCAACGCGGTGAAAGGGAAACCAAGGCCTAGAAGCCCTAAGCCCCTTCTTGGACCCCTCCAGGCCCCCAACGCCCTTAAAGCCCTACATTAAAGTTTAGGGTTCAGGGTTTAGGGTTTAGAGTTTAGGGTTTAGGGGTTATTGGGGTTCACGTTGACCCTGAATACCACGAGAATCATCCACACTGCTTCAGGGGGGGTGGGCTAGCACGTTGAGGCACGGCTTTCGGAATGCATATGAGAAGCATCCTCATTCTTGGCATCCGCAAAAGGGCACTCAACATGTACACCCACCAGTACGTATAAGGGACACCCTATACACTTACCAACAACAGGGACACCCTATACACTTACCAACAACCATACTCAAGACCCTACCTCAAATTGGGAGAGTGTAGGAGTGACTCCTAGCATCCGCTCCCCAGCTCCTCCTTAGCGCACCAGCACGTCAAACCCTGAACTCGAAACCCCTGACCATAAGCACTAGACTCTAAACTCTTGGACAGGAAGCCTGAACCACAACCCCGATAAAGCCTAAAGCCTAAACCCTACCCTAAACCTTAAACCCTAAATCTAAATTAAACCCCAAAACCTACACCCTAAACCCTAAACCCCAAACCCCAAACCCTAAACCCTAAACCCTAAACCCTTAACCCCAATTCTCATCTTAACATTAAAACCCCAACCCCTATACACCCGAAAGCCGAAGAAGAGGGCCGATGTCAAGTGGCGGGTCGATGGGTAGCGACTCCGACGTGGTGGTCGTCTCGAGATACCAGACCTGCCGGAGAGGGTTTAGGGCTTAGGGAACCCTAAACCCTAAACCCTAAGCCCTAAACCCTAAACCCTAAACCCTAAACCCTAAAATCTCGAGAAAGCTACGGGATGAAGCCGAAACCTCAAACCTCGAGATGTGGGGCTTTCTGCTTCAGGAGTTGGAAGGATAAGGTTGAGGCACATTCTGATCTGTCGGTTAGGGTTTGGGGTTCGTTTTAGGGGTTTAGAGTTTAGGGTTAGGGTTTAGGGTTTCGGGCCAAGAGCATTCTTCCTTCTAAGGACGATACAGGGATTAGTGTCTGTACTTTTGGGGGTTCTTCAGCAAGGTGTTCAGGACATTTGGGTTTTGTCCGAGCCCTCAATTTAAACCCTAAACCCTAAACCCTAAACCCTAAACCCTAAACCCTAAACCCTAAACCCTAAACCCTAAACCCCCTGATTCCGGTAGGACCAATATGCAGCTTGGCTGCAGCCACCACCAGGAAGTCCAGGGAGTTCCACATGTCCTGGAACGACAAGTTTCGGGGGGCTTTAGGGGTTTAAGGTTTAAGGTTTAAGGTTTAGGGTTTAGGGTTTAGGGTTTAGGGTTTAGGGTTTAGGGTTTAGGGTTTAGGGTTTAGGGTTTAGAGTTTAGGGTTTAGGGTTTAGGGTTTAGGGCTTTTGGCATTTGGGGTTTCGGGGGGCTTGGGATTTCGGGCGTTTTGCTTTTATTTGACAAGGGCTTGGAGCGCTCAGTTCTCCCCCCCCCTTTGCCTATACCTCAGGCTGTTCATCTTCAACTCTCAGCACGCAACCCTAAACTAATCAGGACCCCCAAACCCAAAGGACCCCCCTGTCCAAGAAGAAGTAGTGGTAGAAGACGCTCAGCTTCAGGACGATCTCCTGAGCTCACTTGCGGTGCTGGAGATGTCTACTTGGAGTTTCATGGTACGTATTAACCAACTTTGCTTGTAGACAGAACTATACTTATCACCATATTACGGCACTTAAGGCGCGTATATGTGGGTTGTAAGTACAGTTATAGCTGGTTAATAAGTACCATGAACCTCCAAGTAGGTCGCTGGGTTTAGGGTCCCAGGGTTTAGGGCTGAGGGTTTAGGGTTTAGGGTTTAGGTCCTTCCTTTTTGAAACCTTGAGAAGCCAGGGGGCTCCAGGGGGCTCAAAGGATGCAGCTTGGGGGCTGGAAACCCTAAACCCTAAACCCTAAACCCTAAACCCTAAACCCTAAACCTTAAACCCTTCTTAGCCGACCTGAAACGACCCTGAGGAGGCTCCAAAGGTTGACGTTCAGGGAATCAGGGAGGGGTTCGAACATATTTATCCGTTGTAACAGCTACCCCAATACAAAAGCTGTACTTCCGATGCCTCCCTGGGTTTAGGGTTTAGGGTTTAGGGTTTAGGGTTTAGGGTTTTTGGTTTAGGGTTTTTGGTTTAGGGTTTAGGGTTTAGGGTTCAAGATGGATACTGCCAGGGGGAGGTTCGGGAGCTGAGGGGTTCAGGATTTCAGGAGCTTGGGGGTTTGGGGTTTAGGTGTTTATGGAGGTTAGGGTTTAGGGGTTTGTGGGGTCTAGGGTTGAAGAGGGTTTGAAGCATCAGGGCGCAAGCCAAGCCTTCGCGCGAATGTCTTGGCCTTGTTTCCTTTGAAGCAGATGTCCCAAGGACGTACAACCCAGACAAAGCTCGGCTGTGTCTTGGCCCGAGGAAGCAAGAGGACTGGCTTGCTCAGCGACATGCTGCACAAAGCTTTCGAGCCGCGAACCAGCTGGAAATTAGGGTTTACGGTTTAGGGCTGAGGGATGAGAATTTAGGGTTTAGGTTTTAGGGTGTCGGGCTAGGGAGCTCCACCGGTAAGGTGGATGAGAGGTTCGGGGGTGGGTGGGGGCGAGGCAGCGTCCGAGCTGTGATCACTGTGCACCAAGATCTTCATGCAAAAACGATGATACATGTAAACATAGATAAGAGGAACCTCTATGCATGTATGTGCATATATACAAGCACTTGGCTTTGGCTCACATATTTCTAGAGATTTAAATATAATGATACTCTTAAATAGTAAAGATATTCTAAAAAATTTACAAACATTCAACAAGGTTGCTTAGGCCACCCACTCATTTACTTTCAATTTCATAAATTAGAAAACGCAAAAAAAACTTTGCAAGTTGAGTCATAATTCTTCGACTCTAGCACATAAATCCATAAATCAGTAAACTGCAACTCATATTAAAACCAAACAACATTCGCAGCGCGAGTCGACCCAGGTCGTTCGCCTGCTTGAAATAAGTCTTTACTATTCCTTTCGACGCCTCGAAAAACAACAAGAAATTAAACACCATCAAATTCAGATTCTGTATTTCTTTTCTTCTGCGATTTCTAAGAGCAATAAGAAACGAAAAACATTTATCAAATACCTAGAAGCGTTAAAAGACTCTTAAAGTTTAAAGGGCTACTTCTGTAACATTTCAAACAATAAGAAACGAAAACGTTATGAAATACCTAGAAGCTGTAAAAGACTCTTACAGTTTAAAGGGCTACTTCTTTAAGTTTTTTGCAGACTATGTGGATTTTAAATGCAAAAAAAGGTTTACGGTTTAGGTTTAGGGTTTAGGGTTTAGGGTTTAGGGTTTTGGGTTTTGGGGTTCAGGTTTAAGGTTTAGGGTTTAGGGTTTAGGGTTTAGGGTTTAGGGTTTAGGGTGTAGGGTTTAGGGTTTAGGGTTTAGGGATGAGGGTTTAGGGTTTAGGGCCCTTCAGCTTAAAGCTCACACTTGCTTCTCCGTCAGTCAGGGCCTAAAACGGCTTCAACTTGATCATTCCCAAAAGAAAGGAAGTCTAAGGATACATAAAAAGTTCTGATTCAAAGCTTACCTGGACAAAAACGGGCCAAACCCTAAACCCTAAACCCTAAAAAATCCTAAACCCTAAGCCCTAAACCCTAAAAAATCCTAAACCCTAAACCCTGAACCCTAAATAAACCCTAAACCCTAAACCCTGAACCCTAAACCCTAAACCCTAAACCCTAAACCCTAAACCCTAAACCCTAAACCCTAAACCCTAAACCGAGGCTGCCTTCCTTCTAGACCCGAAGATCTTAAGGCCCTGCAGCCTCCAGACCACTTTCTTTAAGATCCGAAGCCCAGGCCCTCAAAGCGGTTTAGATTTAGGGTTTAGGGTTTAGGTTTTAGGGTTTAGGGTTTAGGGTTTAGGTTTAGGGTTTGGGGTCCAGGGTCTAGGGTTTAGGGTGCCTGGACTGAAGAACATAATCTCATAGTTGGGGAAGCTGTCTGCTGCGAGCGTCGGCGGTGAAAACGATGCCGAAGAAGAGCCTCAAGTAGGGATTCCGGTTGTAGGGATGTAAAACCATAAGCCCTAACCCTAAACCCTAAACCCTAAAACCCGCCTACACCTCACCACCCCTGAAGCCAACCATGGGCGAATACTTTGAGGGCTTAAGGGTTAGGGCTCAAGCCCTGCTAGTACCTGACCTGACGCTGCAGCTAACTGCAAGCCTGCACATTAAACCCTAAACCCAAAACCCTAAGCGCTAAACCCTAAACCCCCCCCAAACCCTCACGAAGCCCTTAACTTCAAAGCTAAGCAGCTAAACCCTAAACCCTAAACCCCAAACCCTGTCAGCCGATAGGGAACTCGGGACGCTAGACCCTAAACCCTAAACCCTAAGCCCTAAACCCTAAACCCCATAGGGTTCGGGTCCCAAACCCCAAACCGAACCCACCCCCCCCCGGCACGGGTAAGAAAAGAAACCGAACAAGAAGCAAAAAACCATAGGGAACTCGGGACCCTAAACCCTAAACCCCAAACCCGAAACCCCCCCCCCCCCCAAAGAAACTGAACAAAAACATAAAGCAAAAAACATATCTATACAGGCAGAGCAACTCCAGGCCCCAGAAAACGTCGAAGGCACCGGGCCACATTTCCACTGCTGGTACGCTGATGCCTCAGGTGTTTCGGGAGTATCACCCTAAACCCTAAACCCTAAACCCTAAACCCTAAACCCTGAACCCTAAACCCTAAACCCTAAACCCTATACCCTAAACCCTAAACCCTATAGGGTTCGGGTTTAGGGTTGAGGGTTGGCTCCTGAAACCCTCTGAGATAATTTCCCGAATAAGGCACTCACAAACCCAAGAAGGGTAACACAAACCCTAAACCCTAAACCCTAAACCCGAAACCCTAAACCCTAAACTCTATAGGGTTTGGGGGCTTCGGCTTGAGGTTTTAGGGTTGATAGGGTCGAGAGACTTAGGATTTGGGGTTTAGGTTTGATGGCTTGAGGCTCTAGGGGCTTGGGGTTTCGGGCTTTTGGGGGTCTGTTGGGCAGATGCCCCCCCCCCCCCC
>CAJNDS010002390.1:1053793-1061293 GCA_905221605.1 Symbiodinium natans | reverse complement strand
CCTGGCACGCCTTTTTGTTCCTCAGTCACGCATTCCGATCTTGAACTCCACCCGCTCGAAATGGTCCTGGCCAATCCAAGAAGCTGGCACAGTCAGGGTTAGCTGCAGCACGACGCAAAACTCAATCAGGCTCATCCTTCTTTCTGCTTTGCACAGACCCGGACTCGGACTCGGTCACCCCTGGTCGTAAAGAACCCCAAGCTTCATGAGGAGCTTGTCCAGATTCCAGGACTTGCCGCTCTCAGCAGAATCGCTGTCCGAGCTCAGGCTCGGGCTCGGACACAAATTAAAAGTCAATTTCGGATGCCGAGGTTTCTCAGGCATCCCTCCCTTGTAAACTCGAAGCTTACAGCCATTCAAGGCCCCATGCGCGAACAACACATCCGAGTGTGCCGGATATTTGTTGGCAAAACCCTCGGTCAGATACAAGTGAAAGTGCAGGTCCAAGGCTCGTTGGAAGGCGTAACAATTGCCCTTCTGCATTGCGGTCTGAATGAAATCTCGGTCGCAAACTCGGACTCCTCTCAGTCTGGCTTCCAGTGCCTCCGGCAAGTAAAGCCCTTCGGATATGTTGGCGACCATTAAAACGTCGGCCGACGCAAAGTCCATGGTCAAGCGGAAGCGGGCACTCACATTCTCGGGCCAGTGGGCACCGTGCGCCATCTTGACGCAGACAGTGTTGCCAAGCTTGGGGGCTTTGGCCCGGGCAGCACTCGGAGCATTGGCGGCCATGGGGCCAACCACGGACCCTGTTGCATGGACATATGCAGGTACACAGCCTGCCTTCGTGCCAAAATCAACCTTTTTTCGCTTCTTGACGAGCTCGATCTGCGAAGCCACTGCGGCATTGATGACCTCATCTTCCATCGTATCATCCTTGTCCGCCACGGACTCTGGCGTCACCACCTCCTGGTTCTGCTCGGGCGCCTTTCTTTTGCTGGACGAGGACGCAGAGCTGGAGGCAGGTTGTTCCACGCCTCCGGCTAGAGTCAGGATTATTCATGGCCATAGGTCAGAAACAAAAGCAACATCATAGCTCGGAAAACTATAAATAAACCTTGCGGCTGAAATGCCCACTCTGAATTCGGCGGCTTCCGCAACCATCTCGGACATCGTGTCTTGGGACCCTTTTGCGCCCGTTCGCACAGCACTGTCGAGTGACTCCTTGTGTTGCCTCATCTGGGCTGCTATGGATTTGCTCGAGCTCGCCCGCAATGGTGCCAACCTCGGTTTGTCATTGCGCTCTTGCACGGACAGGAGGTCTCGGGCAGGTAACTGCTTCTCGCCGTAAAACTCAGCGTAAGCCTTTTGGGCTCGCAGGCCAAAGTAGCTTGCCTGCCAACGCACCTGCCGATCTCGACTCTCGGTCGCGGACGTAGTCAGGGACTCGGGCTGGAAGACACTGGCTCGGCCACTCATGTTCTGAACGTTGAGTTTGACACTATCCTCGAGCCGGAAAATGTTGAGGTGATGAGCCCTGCTTTTCTGCTCGGTCAAGCTGATCTCGTGCAACCACCGCTCCACATTGCAGGTGGACGTCATGAACACGAGCGAATGCTTGATGAGCTTCACGGCCTCGTACCTGTTTCGGATCTGGCTCTTTCTCAGCTCGGACAGGGTCTTCACCCAGGCCTGCTTGGATGGCTGCTGGCTGGGATTCTTCGCGTGCCACAAGGCTCGAGCAAAGAGACCATGGCCAGGTCCGTGATCCTCCGCCTGTCCCCAGAACTGCTTCCTGAGTGAACAGGCGGCTGGGACTTTAACACGCATAACTCAGTCTCTGCCACTGGCTCTGAACTACAAATCCAAATTATTAAAAAAATCAGCTACCAAGGTGCCAGAGCATCTTGCCGTCTAAATTCCACTGCTTTGCGACTCGGCCGATCATCGTTTCTCGCTGCCTCATACTCAGGTCCGCATGCACGTCCAGTGCAGAAAGAGAATTCACATACTCCCACAAGGGAAAGTTCGCTCGGAAGTAGGCGTCCACAAGCTTGTAGACTCTGCGCAGATCTTTGCGGATCTCTGCCTCGGATGTTGTTTGCCAGACACTGAGCACGTGCTCGGGCCTTGCACTCCTGGAGCCACGGGGGCGTCGGCCAAGCACTCGGACGGCACCCAGTTTCTTCAAGGTGTTCATGGCCTCCACTGTCACGGACTTGTCTGCAGTCAGAAGGTTCCCCTCCTTGAACAGGTGCCTCATCTGGTGCATGATCTCGGACGCCTTGCGATGGGACGTGCACGAGCACAAACTTTACTGCTACTCGGACTCGTGCAACCATTTTCGGACGCTCGGCCTGAGTTCCGCACAGGCATGCGTCGTCCTCGGACACGTCACATAGACGAAGAAACCGGTGACAAACCAACATCGCGTCGCACACGACGGCTGAACGCACCACTGCCTTGGTGGCACCATCACCTGTCATCCGGCCTAACACGTTCTCTGCCCATGTCACATCCTCGGGATCACCCTCTTCACAGCATCGGGCCAAAAACTCGTACAGCGAGGGCAATGCCTTCAGAATCTTGAACAAGGGCAAAGACGCGGACTCGAACCGTTGCATGGCAAACGAGAAACTCCTCAACGTGCGACAAAACTCGGTCTCGGACTCGGGCGGCTGGCTCGCCTCGAACCACAAACCCAGTTTCCGGGATTTCTCCAGGACTCGGGCGACGGAGTGCTCCCCTGTCACCAATATGTCCAACAAGCCGCACATCTCGGTCAAGCTCGTCCACGTGCTGCGCTGACACGCTCGCATCCTGTGAGCTCGGTCTCGGACGATGAACTTCAACTTGGGTAACTCCGTGGCTGCCAGTGTCTGCAATGCCTGCTGCTCGGACAACCCACCGTCCGCCACGGCCACAGTAAGAATGGCTCTCTCGGGCTTTCTCTCGGGCTTTCTCTCGGGCTTTCGCATCTCGGGCATCTAACCCTAAAGCCACTAAACCCTCATTCCTGAATCACTCTGCATCGTTGCACCTCGGGCCGGTCCTTGAGTCTCTGGAAGAGTCTCTCGTCCAAAGCGTCCTCGGGCCCAACGACTCCTCCTTGATCCCTTCGGCCAAGCCGTCTCGTGCAAAAAGACTTCAACGTGGCCATGACGGCTCGTGCAACATTTTCCTCAGCTGTCTTTCGTGCAGACGCCCTGACAAAGGACCAGTGTTGCACAAACGTTCTCCGTGCCGACACGTCTCTGGACCTGGCCCATAGTCTCGGGCAATGCCAATCAAGCAGTCATAGGTGCCGCTGGCCGGCAGCCACTTATTGTGCTTCAGACCTTCACAAATGTTTTTTTTTGCTCGCTCTCTGTCTCTCTCTCTCTCTCTCTCTCGGTCTCTATCTCTCTCTCTCTCTCTCTCCCTCTCTCAGAGAGCCTCTCTCCCTCTCTCCCTCTCTCCCTCTCTCTCCCTCTCTCTCTCTCTCTCTCTCTCTCTCTCTCTCTGCCTTGCCATCCCGAGGGCTCTACATGTTGCCCGTGCCCGCCCCGCCTGAGTAATAGAACCGTCCGGCTACCAACACGCAGGAATCTCGTTCATCGAGAGCAATGCCACAATGTTCTGCCTCTGCAGAAGAAGCAGACTCGGCACGCACCGCACTTTTCGCTCCGTCCCCAACAACACATTTGATTCCCCGTCCTTCTCCAAGACACACATATCCTGGCCCTCCAGCACTCGGGCCATTGCTGTCACCATCTGCTTGCAAACTCGCTCTGACAAATCCTTCTCACCGCTGTTTTCAGCGTATGCTCGAAAGTCCTTGGCAAGCACATCAAGTCTGATCTGCAATGCCCACCGACTGCTGTTCTCTGCAGCTGAGATTCTCTAAACGTGTCTCGTCGGGCAACGACCACTCCAGCGAGACGAAATCGGTCTATCCGAGGAACAGAATCATTGATCCCCGTCGCCACAGCCAGTATACCAGAGCCACCCTCGGCCTCCCCTTGCCGCGCCGCCTGTTTCGCAGGCAAACTGGCGAGGGCTCGGACATGGCCAGCTGATTTCTCGTGTGCTCTGAAAGCGTGGGGTCCCATCATGTGCACGGACGACGCGGATAACCGAGCGAAGGAACAAGACCTTGTTTGCAAAGCTCCATTCAAATTTCAGACGCAACAACAGATATCTCACTCTGAAACTCGTCTCATCAGTCACAGCCAAGGGACCCTGGCACCTTGAAGCTGTTGCACAGCCAGCATCCAATGGCCCACTCGCCCCAGGTCTCGGGCCGCATCGTTAGCCAGCTGGCTTTCTTGCCTTAGCACATGCGACAACGTAGTTGCTTTCCAGGCTGCACTTACAAACTTTTACCCATCACGACTAACTCCGGCAAAGTTCTGTGCTGCTGCTGCTGCTGCTGCTGCTGCCGGGCATCCGTTCAGCGGGTGGTCGAACGTGTACTGTCGACGCCAGGCGTGCTGCTCGGACTCGCTGTGCAATCTCTTTGACCCTTTCCGGAGTTTGCCCAGAAAACCAGCTTCAAAGAAACATCGGGCACCTCGGACTCGGCCCTCCACAACAATTGCTTAGTAATGCGTGGGCTCGGGCCGAGGTCTGGCAATTCGCACTATTCTCAACTTCAAGGCAGGGGGCATTCTCCACGTGGGCGGTCGCACTTCTGGAAGTGCTGCTCGTCGGACTCTGCTTCTGCATCCCCGTCTCGAGGGACAGCACACTGATGAACCGGCAGCAAACAGTGGTCACGGGCATGGGAGCCTCGGCAGGGATGCTGTGTGACTCCGCCTCGCTGACACGCGAACGAGACCCGGCCTTGGATCCGCAAATCAGCTGGGGCTGCCATGTGCTGGCACGTTTGGTTCGATGATGTCGCAATGTTTCGAACTCTGCCATGCTCTTCTGAACTCTAGTTGCCGAAAATTTATTTGCGCTGGCAAAATCATGGTCTGCATGTCTCGGACTCGTGTCGCTCAAACAGCGGCTCAACGACAACGGCGTCTGCGCACGCCACACCCGCACGAACAAGTCAGTGCTGCGCAGCGCAAACAATCAGACACATGTAATCTCTGGTCCAGTCCTCCGAAGGCTTCTCGAGCAAACTCACTGGCAGCCTGGCACATGGCAGCAGTTCTCATGAGAGCTTGGGCAAACTCGGTGTCAGGCCTTCTGTGAGATGACTATAGTCGAAAGAATGTTCCCGACCTCAGATGGACTCGGCTTCTGAATGTCTGTCTACTGTCTGACAGCATGCACTGGCTACCTGTGCCACCCTACCTTACCCCTCTGCTTGCTTCTTTTGCGCCTCCCGCAATCGAGCACGCCAGAGATCTCGGACAGTCACACTCGTGCCGGCAACACCACGCAGAGGCTCCCATGAAGTTGAACTTTCCAGAACCGCTGCGAAGAATTATTTAAGTATTACCCAATTGCATGGAAGCCGCTAACCCTACTGTGGCAAACACTTGGTTTCGGCGGGCATTAAACAATTTCGGCACTCACTCACCCAACTTCTTCGTCGATGCGTTCGAGCTCTCCTCCGAGCTGCTGCTCTCCTCCGGCTCCAACGGGTTGTCATCCTCGTCAATGCGGGACTTTCTTGGCTTCTCCGGCTCTCGAACCTTGATCTTCTTCTCAGGCGTCTGCACCGCAGTTTCGGCCTCGGGCAAGGCCTCTGTCTTGCGCGGAACGACTTGCGACACGGCCCCTGGATTCGGGCTTCCCCGGAGGCCAGTTGCTGCCTCTGGCTCCGTCTCGGGCACGCTCTGTTCCATGGACAAGGCTCTGTGGAATCTCTTGTCATTCTTGTTCATCACTCGGGCCTTCAAGCTCGCCTTGAGGAGGTCACCCAACAGCTCCTCGTGCTGCTTACTGGAGACCAGCATCAGCACAGGTGTTCTCGCGGCTATGCACTCGAGCGCGAACACCCCGGATCCGGGAGTCAGCAGCACCGCTCGTTCTGGGTCGTGCACTGCATGTAGAAACATTCGATACACGGCCTCGGACTTTTCAAAGTAGCACAAGGGCATCTCCTCCGACTCTTTCGTGTCCGCAGCGAACACCTGCCAGGGTCTGGGGCGCTAGGAAGGATTGCTCACACGGGCTGCGGGCCTCGGGCGTGGAATCTGTCACCATGCCCTTGGTCAGGGACGATGGCATGACCTCAGTCGGATTCGATTCTAAATAACCCGCACTCGGACTCGATACATAAGAACATGCCGGCCGCACGATCTCCTTCTGCTTCTTGGTGACCAACTTCAAGCCATTCAACGGGTCGGGCAGCGGCATGGCAGTGATCACCTTGCAAAGTGTGAGCTTACTGTCTTACTCTCTTACGCAATGACAGGGCCTTGCTGATTCCATATCTTGCCGCGGCACGGGCGAGGCCGTGGAGCTGCAGCCAGGCGCTACCCATTGGTCAATTTCTCGGGCTTCGATGAGGCCTGCTTCGCTCCCTCTTCCGAAAAACAGTGTCTCGCGGCCAGCCACGGTCGAAAGGTCTCCAGCAGGCTGGACTTTGCGGCGCTTCGCGGCTCCCAGGCACCTGGGCCACAATAATCATTATGTTCAATGACTCTCTCTCTCTGCCTCTCTCTGCCTCCTGCTCGCTTTTCTCTCGCTGTCCTCGCTTTCTCTCGCTGTCTCCGTCGCCGTCGCCGTTTCTCTCTCTCTCTCTGTCTCTCTCTCTCTCTCTCTCTCTCTCTCTCTCTCTCTCTCTCTCTCTCTCTCTCTCTCTCTCTCTCTCTCTCTCTCTCTCTCTCTCTCTGTGTCTGTCTGTCTGAGTATCCGACTCCTTCCGACAGGAGTCGCGGCGACGCTGGAGGCTTGCTTGGTCTGGAACCAAGAGCACGGAATGCGTCACCACATCCAGCCTGCCCAAACTCTTGCGAATCTCGGACATCCCCTTCTGGACACCACTGTCCAACGTCATGAAGACGTCCTCGCAGGGTTATCATTACTACTCAGCTCAGCAGGACCAATGTTCATTGCCGCCGTCCCGCCTCGTCCTTGCCGCACTCCTCGAAGGCTCTGGCTTGTGGAACGCCACTTTGTCAAAGACGGGAGTCCGTAGATACATGTTCTGGTTGAGTCGGGCGTATGGCTGGTTCTCGGTCGCAACCCCAGAGTCCATGTACCAGAGCGTTGTGCCCTTGCCCTTCGAGAGAAGGCTGTGGTTTTTCACAGCCTCGAGCCACGCACAGCTCGCGTCTCGGACGTTGCCGTGCACGAAGTGCACATAGAACGAGAACTCCTCCTGCTCTGGACACAACGCAATAAAAGCTCAAACTGCTGCTGCTTCTAAGACTAGTCAACTACTTTGCTTTCGGCCGCGAAGGGCCTGGACGGCATTCTCCACTTGCTTCTCCCGCAACCTCTCAGGCGACATCTTTGACGGGGAAACCTCATTCAAGGACTCCATGCTGAACACCCTGGCCGCGACAGCTGGCGCCGATGTCGTCTCCTCCCAGACATCGGTCGGCTCTCGGACAGCGGCGAGGAGAGCAGGATATCTCTCCTGTCACAGACGCACAGACACGCACAAAGACACAC
>CAJNDS010002390.1:1045880-1053693 GCA_905221605.1 Symbiodinium natans | reverse complement strand
ACACACACACACACACACACGCGCGCGCGCGCGCGCGCGCGCGCACGCACACACGCACACCCGTGCACGCGCACCCGCACGCACACACACACGCACCCGCACCCGCACCCGCACGCACACACACGCACCCGCACTTGCACACGCAAACGCACATGCACAACCTCCAGAAACTCGTGCCGGCTTGCCTTCTCGGGACTCGCCGCGGCCTCGAGCAGCATGTCGTCCATGCCTCCCGACATGGCTTGCATCACAAAGCTTCGGACAGTCGTAAAGGGCTCATGCGTGTATGGTGCAAACTTGCCCATGTCCAACATCGCCCATCTGAATGGGTCCAAAGACTCCTTGATCAAGACCATGAACTCGGACACATCCGCTCGGTCTTTCGGTTGCACCAAGCCGAGCATGGACTCGAGCACGACCAAACGCAGGTGGAGAGCGTGTGTCAGCTGGAGTAGCTGATCTCGGGTGAGCTTGCGCAAGTCGGGCCACGGACACATGACGTGCAGCCTCTCCAACACCGCTCCAGCCGGAAGCACCTCCGGTCTCAGCTCCTGAATCAGCGACCGGATGCTAAGCAAAAAAATCACATTACCAGAAACCCAACACGCCCACTCTGCCGGACCCTTAGGGCCTTCACGTACAGGCACATGACGAATCGAAACTCTTCGGGCGTCTTGAGCGCTCCGGCCCTTGGCTGTTTCTCGGGCTGCGAACTCTGAACTTGGACCATCGCATCAATCGTGCCACATGAATCACGCAGACAAGCAGCACGCGGCAAACAACTGCCCATTTGGCCAGCCAAGTCTTCGTCTTGTTCACGATTTGGGTCGAGTGGAGGGCATGCAAGAGACCAGCTCGTTCGGCTTTCTCGTGCAAGTGAAGCAGACGTTGCACTTGATCCAGCGACGTCACCTTGTCAAGCACAAAGCCCCACGTTGAATTCTCCCACAAACACAGAACACCCCACTGGAACGAAACAGCTAACCAGAAAGCCCGACCTCGCTGTCGGATTCGGCCCACGTAATGCCTTTCAGGCTCTCGTACACATCCTTGTGCGTCGCGGGCCTGGCCTCGGACTCGAGCGCGGCTCTCAACCTGGCCGTGCACACTCCGAACTTTCTCCTCTCAGGCTGACTCGGGGACTGCAAGCACCTGCCTCACGAGTCGGGCGGCTAGCACGAACGGCATCGAGTTCGAGCCCTCCTGCGCCGACTTAGACGCATCCTCTCCACTCTGGATCAAGTTGAGGACAAGCTTGTGCGAGTTGTGCTCCGTGCTCTGGACTCGGACGATACCGAAGATAACACTGCCCGCCAGGTCGGCCAATCTCGAGGCTCGGTCACTGTCACCAGCCATTTCGGCCTCGGACCATGTCAAGATCAAGCTGGTGATCTTCTGCACATCCTCGGCCAACTTCAGCTCCCCCCGCTTGCTGCCCTCGTGCACTGTCGTGGCCACGAACAATGTCTCGGGCAAAACTCGCGCCGTCCCCCACCAGTATGCAGCACTCTCGTGCATCTGCGTGGTCGACGTGCTCTCCACGGTCTCGAAATCGATGTCGGCCAGCGTCCCCGCATAGGTTGCTGCCTCGGGTGGTTTTTACTCGGGCACTGGAAGGTCAAAGACTCGGACGATCTACTTTAATACCGAGGCACTTTCACAACCATTGCCCCCGTGAAGTCCTCTGGAAAGGGCTTCACATTGTGGGCGCTCGTCCTGCTCGGTCTCAAACTCTGCCAAAGTTTCTTCTTCTTCAGGAAAGCGATGGCCTCCTTCAACGCCAAAGCTCCGCTGCATAGCTCGGCCGGACACGCCGCCGCCTTCTCCTCGGGCTTCGCCTCGGTCTTGGACTCTGGCTTGGCGTCTGGCTCGGCCCCTGCTTTGGCCGGTGCTTTGGCCGGTGCCTTGGCCACTGCCTTACCCCCTGACTTGGCCGCCGCCTTCGCCTTCTGCGCTTTGGCTTTAACCATACTTGTAGCAGCTCGGAGAATGACAAAATCGGTCAAAATCACTCGTGCCGAAACTCAAAGACACGAACAGGACCTGCTTTTCCCTTGTGCGCAGAGTTCACAAGTAGGCTCTCTGGATCAGTTTCAACTCTGAGGCCTCCACTCAGATCGGATTTCGGACAGCATCCCGCCGAACGCCGCCTGCCCAGTTCAATTGCAACAAAAAATCTCATGACAGTCAGACGATGAATGCATGGTCTCCCCCCTGGCAAGCGATGCACCGGCCCGTCTTTTATAAGGAAGCTCGGACGCCGTCGCTGGCTCGAAGCAACACTACCGTCTATCCGCCAGGCGGCAAACGTGCGCGAAGCAAAGTTACTTCTGAGACGGCTCGCTCTGGCTGTGCTCGGTCTCCTCGCAAAGCTGTCTCTCGGGTTTGATCACAGCCTTGCAACTCGGACAGATGTACCTGTACTTGCGCTTCTTGCTCTGGTGCTGTGCTTTCCAGATAGCGACGGCGTTCGCCTTCCGCAGGGCCGGCTTCATCATCTCCGGCTTGCTTTTGGATCCCGTTGCTCGTGCGGACAAATTCATCATCTTCAGTTGGTTCTCGATCTCCGCACTCAAACTCTGGTCCTTGTTACCTTTCTTCAAGATGTTGTGACCATACACATAAATCCTCGGGGCATTCTTGTGGAAGATCCATGGGCAACGGCCATCCACAACGCGGGCCTCGGCTTCATTTTCAATCGGACACGGCAGCACAAGCAGAAGGAGCACAGCATGAAAAGTCCTCAGTCTAACTAAGGTAAGATAACTTTTATCGCCTAGCCACTTTGTGATAACAATCAACCGCCTCTCCGACATCGGATGCATTTGTGTGCACCCACAACCGTTCCTCCTTGTCGGGCAACACACCATCGGGCTTCGCTGTTGACCAGACTGCCCCCAAATACTCCTCGTCGTGACCTCCTGTCAGACAGACCGTGTTCGGACTCAGAAACTTGCAAATGGTTCCTGTACTTTGAAATTTTACTGCCACAGTGACACATGTCATCATTACTCGACATCATCTCCTGGAACATAGGCTGTCGGGCCGGGCTTTGGGTGACAAAACACGTTCAACGTGGTGAAGAGGCGCTTGGTATCCTTCGTCTCGGACTCCGGCTCAGTCCTGCGTCGCGAAGATGGAACCCCAACCCTTACTGCCCCCCCCCCCGCCGCCGCCCCCCCCCCCCCCTACATACACAGTGTCACGAACACTAACAAGTCTCCCACACCGCCTCAGGAGCTTCTCCAACGCACGGGCAAAGTTCGGCATATTGGCATGCTGCACCTCCAACCCGGACTTCGCACGCGCCAGCCCCACGGTCAAAATCTTGCCCTTCTGAAGCAGCGGGCAGGTCCGGAGAAACGCATCTGCTTGCTGCGGTGTCCAACTTGTCCCTGCTGGCAAATCTTCCATCTTGCCCGTGGTGCTCGGGCCCTTCTTGTTTTGGTCCTTCTTGACACCTGTCTCCCGGGCGGATCCTGCGGGAATATGCATTACAAGCGAAGCCAGAAGACAAACTGAGCACGTCCTCCAGTCGTCTCATTGCTCTTGGAAGCCTGAATCATGCGCTGCATTCGCTCGGTCAGAAGCCCTGCGGAACTCAGACATGCGGATTCCAGCCTCTTTCCCCATGCTGCAGAAAGAGAAGAGATGACTCGGTCGACTAGGCTCGAGCTGCTGCCGCCAGATCAAATTTCATGCTGTTTACCTTTTTTGCGACTGAAAATTTTGGTTAAATGCACACCCACGGACCCCCTACGTTTAAACGGCTCGGCCCGGGGCCGAACTGGTTAAATGTATACCCCCCATGGTTGATCATGAGCTCGGGGCAGGTCAGACATACATGTCGGCCCCAGGGCCCCCTACGTTTAAACGGCTCGGCCCGGGGCCGAACTGGTTAAATGTACACCCACAGACCCCCTACGGATAACCAGAGAAATCCGACATCATGGATTTTCTGGAACGATCTGGGCCCCAGCTACCCCCGTCTCGGTGAAACACCTTTCAGACACTCTCACCGTCCCAGTCAGACTCCTCGACGCTTTCTCTGCTTCGGCTCCGCTCCTTCTTGGACTTCATGAGGCCACGCTCGCCAAGCTGCCTAGGCAATCCTCTTCCCTCTCGGGCTCGGGTGATGTACTTCCAGGCCTGCAAAGGGCGGCGGTCGAACACATTGCACGGCATGACACTGGTTTGTCTCGGTGAAAAATCTACTGTGATGGTTCTACCCAGATCGCCTTCTTCTTCTTCTTGAGCCACGGTCCCAGACTCTGCCAAAGATCGGGCAACGGCTCCGAACCCGAATCCACCAAACCTGCCGCGGGCAGCACTCGGGCCAGCAGACGCTCGAGAACATTGCAGGAGACCGCGTTGCCCAGCGCTGCTCCGACGGCGGGCTCGGACGTTGCTCGGACCATGACATCGGTCACCACATCCGGAAATCCTGCAGGGAAACGCAAATGTTCCCTGTGAGGTTCGAACTAGAAGCCTCTCACACTGCAACCCTCTGAGGCCTTGGAAGCGACCCAGCTCCGTGATGCTCATTCGTTGCCGTCGGGCTGGAAGGTACCAGCTTCGTGTGCTTCCGCGGCTGGCAGTCAGGGTTGGAATGCCTCGGTCGATTCCGCACTGCCTGGCCAGGCAGTCCCTCTCGGACTCCGCCAAACCCTAAAGCCCATACACCCTTGTAAACCTTACTAATTTTAAACCATAAACCCGAAACCCTAAACCGTAAACCCTCAACCCTCCCGGCCTGTGCTGCCCTCCGCCGACATCCACAACAAAGCCGTGCTGTCGGAGGAGCTTCACACCGTAGGCTTCTCGGGCCTGCAGCGATTGAAAAACTCTGCATTCGTTGGACAAGACGCTGTGCTCCCGGCTGGTCGGTGCAAGACTGGGCGCCGCACGTGTTCAAGGTTGGCCTTGAATGTCTCGCACTGGGCACCCTCGTCAATGACGGGCAAGTCGGGTCTCGGGCTCTTGTCCACAAAGCCTCTGCTGCGAACCTGACCCGTGTCTCTCTGAGTATCAGCCAGGGGTCTGCACTCTTGCTTTTGACACATGGGCCGGCCTCATCCTCGAGCGGCAGCGGAAACACATCCTCAATCTCGATACTCGGGCGGAGACATTCGAGCTTTATGGCAACCAGGTAAAATCTCCAGCGGCCCTGAGGTATCCCGTGCTCGGCCGTGCATAGCAGGCGGTGTTGGCACACCTGTGCAGAAAGCCAAAATCCGGAATCTGGTCAGTCATAAATTATATGCATTGAATTGATCCGGGGTACATATCCGGCGAACCGCAGCTCGGACACAGCACTGTTCACCACTTCACGGTGTCTCTGCCAAAGTCCTGGAACATTTTCCATAACCGCCACCTGAATCCAGTGGGCTTTGCCTGTTCTCATCAATACTAATTCTAGCTCGGTCTCGGAGTCAGTCACAGATTCACAACCAAGAGTTCTGAGGACGAAGCTCGTGGCCTCTCGGACAAGATGCGATCCACGGACACTTGGAACAGTTGGCCGTTCATGCCTCGAACTCCTGCAACGTTGTTCTTGCTCGCTCAGACACTCTCACAACTCTGCTGCCCCTACCCGGTCCTCTCTGTTTGCCCGCGATCGAGTAGTCTTGGCACGGTGTCGTGGACAGGTAGAGATCCGTCTCGCTGCTCGGGCTCGGGCGAGTCCTGATGTCGTCAGAGACGAGCTCGGGCTGGACGCCACAATAGTTGTGAACAACCTGCATCATGGCTCGAACTCGTGCGTCGGACTCGGAGACGGCCTGTAGCTCGAAATTCACCTTCAAGAAGTGCAAGGCCAGTGCCTCGGGCCGATGCAAAATGGCAATGCAACTCGCAACGCTACTTATTGGCGCCGTGCTGCCCCAGTGTTGAAGCCGCAGCAATCAGACACCACTCGGACAGGAGCCATGGTGTGAAAGGTCGGGTGGCGCAAACCGAGGCGGGCGGTGGATCCCCTCTTAAGCCGCCCTCGGTCTCGGGCACAAGCACACAAAGGCACTACTACCACCAAACTGCCAGCACATGCCACGATCCGTCCTGGCAGCACACATTAATGCCACGGCAGCCTTGAACGCCGCCGACACGGGCTCTGCCATGGAAGGCCTGGGCACCGGTATTTGGCATGTTGAACCCATGCTTGTCACGTGGACAGCTGACTCTGCACATGGGAAACCTTTTTTTGCCTTGGCGACACCCCTGCTGCGCCACTCGAGCGAAAGCCGTGACAGTGAAAGATGTTATTACTCCATCATCCACGGCACTCCTCGGTCAATGCCTTTTGCATCGAGCAGCAACTTCAGGTGAGCGTTCTCTTTCATACACTCTTCTAGCCACTCGAGCTGACCTTCTTTCTCGGTCTTGAAACACTCAAGCCGTGCCACTGCTTCCCGCAACACTTTAACCTCACGTCGCTCGGTCTCCAGTGCCCCCTGAAGCCGTGCTACTTGTACACGCAAAGCCTCGACTGTGTCATGCGGCTTGGACGCAAGGAGTTCTTCGAGCTGGGCCACTTTATGGAGTGCCGCTTTCAAATCGGACTCCAACTTCTGCACTGCTGCAGCCCCTTTCCTCCGCACGGGCAACAACAAGATCAGATTTCTCAAAAAACTTTTATTATGTAGACAAATATTCATAATGTTCTTTCAACCGGGTAGCCGCGTCCGCGCCTTGCATTTGCGGTTATTCTCGTACTCCTTCTGCTTGGCTTTCCTGTCATTCTTTTTTTTCTCTGTCTCTGACTCGTGCGGGTTGCTCTGTTGGACTAGTGGATGTTGTTGCCTCTGCCTGCCAGTGTCAAAAAAACATCCAAGAATAATCGCCCGGGCAGTTTAAAAAAAAAGAATCTTAAACCGTTCCAGTATCTTGCAGTCGGGACGCACCGGCTCACTTTTCGGGCTGATCTCGTTCTTCACTGCTGGTTTCGATGGTTTCGGCTGCACGGACACAATGGCCTTGGGCTCTTGTTTCACTCGCACCGGCTCGGACTTGAGATTCCGCTTGGATTTCTCTGGAAGTTCTGTCTTGACACATACCCCAGACTCGATCTTCGGCGTCTTGGGGCCGGTCTTCGAGCCAAAGTAACCCAACAGTGATCTCTGTCCGACGTCCAGCAATTCAGGCGATGAACTCTCTCTCTTGCGGCCCATGTTCTGATCTTGTCTACGACGCTGCTATGACTGACTCGGGCCTTCACAGTTGCCATCAATCATGCGCATTTCAGACTGCTAAGTCAGCAGGACCAATCTCCGAAAACCGCACTGAGGTCCAAACCTCCATTCCCAAACGTCGCTGGCACGAACCTTGCAATGGTAAGTCTGATTCAGGCTGCCAAAACACTCCAAGGAATGAGTGAATGCGGTTTTTTTTTTATACCACATCATTGTCATGAAGTTACGAAGAACAGGGGGAATTTGTGCAGCAGAAAAGGACAAGGATGAGGGGACAGACAAGGACGCCGGGTGAAAAGGTCAGGAAGGCCTCCCATCCCAGTGGTGGAGGAGTCCAGCATGTGTTCACACACCTGACAGAGGAGGCCCCAGCAGGCGCGTTAGCGCAGAGCCCTGCTGTCATGCAGCCCCACCCGCTGCGTGGCCTCAAAGCCTCCTCCCTCGTGCTGAAGCAGCACGAGGCCTCCACCACACCCCTGGGCGCCCGGCCAACGGGCCCACACGCTCCCTTGTCATGGTGGGCTGGGAGCATGTTGGTAGGGGCTGCAGATTTTCTTCGAAAGGGTGAGTTCGAACAGAATGGGCAGGACAGGCAAGGAGAAAGAGACCCAAGAAGCCCACGGAGA